>VDFB02381548.1:0-29894 GCA_007258455.2 Sequoia sempervirens | reverse complement strand
TGCCATTCTTTGACTCTTTCTGGTGTCGTTTCAATCTGCATATCCCATGAAGGTGAGACAAAACCCACCAAAGGATAATATGTTTTTTCATAATGAATAAGTTCTCTTAAAATGTTTAAATTGATAGAAAATTAATTAATTAATTAATTAAAAAAGAATATGGGTCGTAAAAAGGTATATTTTAAAGCTTTTCAAGGATAAACAATAAATCATACACAAAAGTTAGACAAAAGTTCAAAAGATCAAATTTAATTATAACACTAAAAATAATTAAGTAGCAAATGTAAAATTAGTAGGAGAGGGTCTTTATCATTATATTTTTTTGCAAACATTGTGAAGGGAAGGTTTATCGTCAATTGACTCTAAAAGTGAGAATACACTCTTCCTCAAAAGTTTCATTTAAAGTTGTTAAAGCATCAAATAGAGACATGGTTAAGTCTAACCAAGAAAACTTATCAAAGTATATCTAGCCGAAAGACCATAGACATGAAGAGGGATAAAAGATGGTCATAAAAATTGAGACCAACTATGGGAATTATTACCTATGATTCTTAAGGGTTGAATTTCATAGAATTGGGATCAAAAGTCTCTTCTAGTAGATTGGCTATTACCTCATTTGTTCTTTTCAGGAGAATAAGACAAGGAAGGATAGACTCTGACAATAGTGCATGGAGCATTGTCCTATAGACATCTAAAATTGTTTGAACACGTCATAGATTCCTAATTACCCTATTTACATCATTTTCCTCATTCCTTAATTTTAATTAAATAATTCCTAATTATTTGATTAATTCATTAAAAAATTTCAATTTCTCTCTTTTCACATTTAATTAAATAATTTGTTATTAATAATCAATTATAGTTTTTCTTAAGTGACAAATCCTTAACATAATGTTAAATATAGGATGTGGTTTTGGCGAAGTCCTTAAGTGGATCTACTTTCTCTTTAATTACATTATTTTGACTTATATGATCACCCTCATCACCCTTACAAAGGTAAAAGTTCATAAGAGCCGCCCACTTTTTCTAATTAGTCCTTAATTGCCTACAAATTTTATGATGAGTTTTATCTCATTAACTTAGACCGATATAAATTCTCAATCCTAGGACTTGGTTCCATCCTATACCTTAATGCAGGGTAGATTTTGGATCCCTACATGGAGATTGAGTATTCATCAAGGAAATTTAATACTTTTCCTCTACAAACTAGGGTCCTCCACAAGTTTCCTTCCAACACCAAGCATCTTCAAATACTCAAACTGTCCAGCAGAAAACAAGTATGGATAAAGGACTAAAGTATAAGGACCAAACACTAGGCACGATCCCATCCAAAACAATTTTATTAGATATATAATAATAATAACAATATTGATTTTAATATCAAATGTCAAATCCAAATTATCAATTGTAATTTAATTTATAAAATTGAAAAAATCCTAACTTTCTCTTTAACATTTGTATTTATTAATTTCAATTCATTGATTTAAATATAATTTATTAATGAATCTTTAATTAATAATGTGTTTGAGCAATACTGTTCTAGGTCGAAAAGTATCTAGAAAGAAAGTACATTAATATACCAATGACCTACTATATTAATAGAAGATAAAATAACGAGATAACATTCAAACTAATCGAGTATAACTGTGTGGTCTCGATTCTTGACTTTGGGGAGCTGTAATGATCTTGCATAATTTTTCCCGTTTTCGTAACCAATTTCGAAGCAACTCGAGAAAATCTCCGCAATGAGCCCTATGTTCAAAAATGTCATTGCACATTTGACCGTATTTATAACTGACTGAAATTCAGAATATATATAATACGGTCAAATGTGTATCTGGATCGCTGGATGGACAATGTGCAGAGTCAACACTTTTATTCTCATACGGCACTGCGTTAGTGGAAGAACTTAAACAGCCGGCTTTGATTTCGTAAACAAGACTTTGCCCGGAGCTGGTCAAGTTTACATCGCAACACGACAACACAGCTAGTTATAAATGGCCACGCCCGCGCATAAATATTCACTGCATTTTCTCAATCTGTGCGCAGAGCATAATCATCATGGTGCTCCTCAAGCAACACCAATTTACTTTTCTGCTAATCTCTTATATTGTCATCCTCCTCAGCTGGATGCATGCAGGTAAATATCAGATCACTCGCAATAGATACATACAAATTTCATATGTAGTCAATTTAATATGGAAACAATTGTTTATCCTATGATCCCATAATTCTGAACGTGAGAGACTTCTTTTACAGATTGCGAGCAAATAGGAGTCAACTACGGAATGGGTGGAGACAATTTACCAAATGCAGGCGACGCGGTTTCTTTGATGAAGAATAACAACATCGGCAAAATGAGAATCTTCGGACCAAACCGTGATACGCTGCAGGCGTTTGCGAATTCTGGAATCAACGTAATTGTAGGAGTGGAAAACAAAGATTTGCAGGCCGTTGCTTCCAGCCAAGATTCTGCTAACGGGTGGATTAATGACAACATTAAGCCCTTCCCTACCTCCAATATCAAATATATTGCTGTAGGAAATGAGGTTTTGGCAAGCCCAGATAATGCTCAGTACGTGCCATATCTTGTTCCTGCAATTAAGAACATCCAAACTGCGCTTGAAAGGGCCAGTCTGCAGAACAGCATCAAGGTCTCCACAGCCCATGCCATGACCGTCAGCACTGGCCTCCCTCCGTCCCCTCCGTCAAAGGGAACGTTCAATGACACAGTGAAAGACAGCATGAGTTCTATTCTCCAATTCCTCCAAGATCATGGCTCTCCTTTCATGGCCAACGTCTACCCCTATTTCAGCTACGACTTCAATAGGGATTCCATTCCTTTAGATTACGCGCTGTTTAAGTCCACATCTCCAGTGTCAGACGGAGATTTGTCCTACACAAACCTATTTGACGCCATGGTTGATACTCTTCTCTGGGCAATGGAGTCCTTGGGACATTCAGACCTACCAATTGTGATTACTGAAAGCGGATGGCCTTCTGCAGGGAAAGATGTGGCTACCATTGAGAATGCCCAGACTTACAACAATAATCTCATCCAACATGTATTGTCCAACGCAGGGACGCCAAAGAGACCTGGAAGCAGCATCGACACTTATATCTTCGCTCTTTTCAACGAGAACTTGAAGCAAGGCGATGAGACGGAGAAACACTTCGGCCTTTTCTACCCTGATAAGCAGCCTGTCTACCCTGTCAACTTCTCCCCTAACTAGTTTTGTATGTTAAAATGACGTTACGAAGAGATTGCAGTGAAGCTCTTTCAATAGACAATAAAATTGTAGGCAGTAATTTATAGGTTATGTTGAACAAGATTCATGGAATTACCGTGCAAAAATGAATCTCTATTTGGAGCTTCACACATGCGCTTTTCATTTTGAGTCATTAAATACTATAGTTTTTTATATATATAGAGTACAGTTCTTCGTTTGGTCATAGCCATTTCTCTGTCTTCTTTGGTCAGATTATTTTAGGATGTATGAAGGCTTACTGTCAGCAATTCATCCACAGAAAATTCACCGTCACCGCCACCAGCAATTTACTATTATGAAAAATTAACGGTCAAAAATTCATGCAATTATTTTCCATGACAGTGAATTATTTTCCATGACAGTAAATTTTCCCGCGGTGAATTGTTGAGGGTGAATGTTCCCTCTGTGAATTGCTGGCAATAAATTTGATGTATGCCATGAACACCATGATGTAATTTTTCCAAATTCAACATAGACCATGCATCCAAAACAATATGTTTAAAACAATTACATATGGTTGTATGAAAACAAATACAATTTAATAATATTAATTGATAAAAGAAAAATAGAATTAATGATTTTGGATTAAATATGGTAATAAAATAATTATTAAAAATTTAAGGAAAAAATATGCAAGTTAGTTTTCAGTTTGATATTTGATTTGATTTTATTAAATATTTTTAATTTATTTGTTTATAGTATTAAAGTAATGGAATTGTCAAAATTTTATATGTTAAATAATGAGAATAATGTTGATTATCCATCTTATTTGTGTGATTGTGGAATCATCCAGCATGACAAACAAGATTATTTGATTAGATGTGTATTTTATTTGTTTACAATAATCTATATTGGGATCTAGAATATCAATGTTATATGATATTGCACTAATATTGTCTAATATGTTCAAGGTGTGTTATTTGAATTCTAAATAGATTGTAGATTTACATTGACCATCAAAATAAATTATAATTTTTCCTTGTATACCACAATCTAGTCTTCAATTTAATGCTTGTGTGTTTTATTCAAGTTATAATAGCTAAATGGAATGACAAAATTTAATCAAAAATTAAATTTTCAAAAATTAAGAGTTTTATTTTCACAAATCCTACAACTGTGTTGGAATGTTCTTATCCTTTCTGATAAAATCCTTAAAATTTTGGTTCTTCTCATCCATAATATTTTAGAGGGTTCTTATTTAATTATGACTAAACCCTTTTTTTTTTGGGTACTTTTCCTTTTAAATATGTCATTATATTCTTTTATAACAACATTCCATAACTTTTAATTTATTTGAATTAATTTTATAAAGAGCCTTGGCCACCTAAAGAAGAGACATGACAGCGAATAACAGGAAGAAATCCTTAGTTTTGTGTTCAGCAGATTGACACCAAAAGCAAGTATTAATATTAATAAATTTGAAGTTTATAACTATCTAAAAGTACCTTTACTATTGCAAATATTGTTTCGATGGCATTGGGTTTAATCAATGGTATTTACTCCATGAGTCATTAACATAGATATAAATATTTTGGATGAATTTATTTGCATCTACTTGTCTTCCATGTGCATTGGCATCCTTCCGGAATGAAATTGGTTGTTGCAGTCTTTGCACAAGTGGATAGAAAAATCAACTTTTCTTTAGCATATGATGCAATTGTCAATGGGCCTGCAAGCGCGGCTATTATCATGGACACGGTTCAACTGTAAAATGACTTTTTTCTTTACAAATTGAATAACTATTCACTATGTTTGCGTGTGAAAAAGTAACAAGAAGAATGTGGCAAAAGATTATAGGAGCGATATTATCTAGCATAAATGAAGTTAGGTTTAGCTCACTTTCAAATCTGATTTCAAATAAATGAAGTTGTGGTTTGTGGCAGCATTTCATTGTTATCACGAGATGCAGGCCGTTGGTGATTTTTCCCTGGCAAAGACTCTGACTTGTGTTGGATAAATGATGGCGATCATGCAATCTATAGATCGCTGACAGCGTTTTCAAGCAGCTCTTTCTTGTGTAGAGTTAGGAGTTTATTTAGAGTCAGTGTCATTTTAGTAGTCGTATTTTTTTAGTTTTAAGTGCTATTTTAAACTAGCAATTGCACCTTGGTGTGCAATGGGTACGCCGAAGAGCTGTGTGGAAGGTTAAGTAGGAAAAAATATGATTTTTTTGGGTATTTATTTATGTAATACATAAGGTCAATACAGCCAGAATCAAAATAACACATGTGCAAAAACTGGATCCTTCATCAGAAAAAGCATTACCCCTTTGAAACCAAATAAAAGGAAAACCAAATGTCATAATACCTTGCAAAACAGAAGCTTACATTTCTAAATGCACAGTTACAGGAAACTATCTACTCACATTACATAATTAAAAACATAGATGTCAGGTGCAAAGACTCGGTCTTGCTCACATTACATAATTAAAAACATAGATGTCAGGTACAAAGACTTGGTCTTGAATTTATTATGTAAACAACTAGTTTCAAACAACTTTGTAGTGCAAGAATATAAGAATCTCTACTGTACTGCTAGTCATTTGCCACTTTTCATATTGGTTGCCACTTAAAAAAGATAATTACAAACTATTTAAAATGAACCTATTTCCCCAGAAGTTCTGCCTGTGCTATTTCCAGTGGCCGTAAGAACTCTCTTTTTAGGGGGTTCTTGGCTATGAACAGCATTACATATAATTTTGGTTTAGAATTCTATCTTTTGGGGGGATTAAATTTAAAGAGCTTTGGCTGTGACCAGTATTACAGGTAATTTTGTTTTAGAATTCTATCTTTTGCGGGGATTAAATTTTAAGAGCCTTGGTTGTGACCAGGTAATTTTGTTTGAGAATTCTATCTTTTGGGGGATTAAATTTTTAGAGCTTTGGTTGTGAGGTAGTTTTGTTTTAGAATTCTCTCTTTTGTGGGGTTTTAAGGTAGTGGGTAGCAACTCCTATATAGAGATCATAATTTTTAAATATCAAATAGTTTAATAATAATAAATATGAGATAATTACTTATCACCATTGATGGTTTGATCATTAGATTTTTTTTGTTTGAGTAGAGCACACAAAAGCTTTGAAAAAAATTACAGGGCATACTATAGATAATTTTTTTATTTTAGCACTAGGAACTGTTTATCTCATGTTCCCAGGATATGTCTGGAGAATTTCAGCTGCCTGGACAAGTAGAAATATGATAATCTTGTAAGTAAATTCCTGCTAATATATAGATACTTTAAATGAATTATACATTAGAAGATGCTTTAAATGAATTATACATTAGAAGTTACTGAAACTGTTTTCAAGTCACATGGTTAACAAATTTGTGGAAAAACCAGCCATAAATTTCCACCAAATTTGCAATCTCATTATTCTTTATGCGAGTGCTTAATGGGAGAATAAATCTATGGAATCTATGAAGGTGGCTTGTTATTATTCTTCTAATATTGTAGCATATGGAACGATTTCAGAAAAATGAGCATCACCTAGATACAATGATTTATATTCTTCTTTATGTAGGTGCTTAAGTCACTGTTTATGCAAGTGCTTGATGAGAGGATAAATTTATGAAATTTATCAAGGTCGCTGTTTATATTCTTCTACTGTAGCACTTGAGACACAATTTCAGATAAATGAGATTCATGAGATAGGTTTGTGTGAACCAATGCTCATGAAATGAGTCAATGAGTTTAACTCAAAAACTATACAGTTGAAATATGATATGAATTAGAATTGTATCCTATAATTTTTACTTTCTTAAATTTTAATACAGATATCAATGAAAGTTGACAATTTCATTTTCACAAAAATATCATGTTTGAGATAGATATTAATCCATTTTGTGTCTTCTTTTTTCATTTTTCTCAGGAGAGATGCCAAACTGTATGGTATCCTCAAAGGAATCAGACCTTACCTTGTTGAAATGATTGATTACCAAAGAATGGACCAAAGCTATACAGGAGTCTGTTTGCAAGATCCAGGCCAGAACTGATACTGAACTTCACTTTCAGATAATAATGAGTGGATAGGAGATATCAGAATTTCTTTGCTCAATGATTACTATGATGTACACTGTGCAATCACCATGTCAGAGATTTTTTGTTTTCTTTCTATGTGTATAGCTGCTTTGGACTCTCAATGAATCAAAGCTAGCAAAGTCTTCCATGTGTCCAATCTGAGATTACAACAAATAAACCTTTGCCCCACTGTTGAGGTACGTAGATTGAGTTTCCCATGGAAACAATCATCATTCTTGTTTATATATATGATTTGATGTGCCCTCTACAGAGATGATCCAAGCAGTTATAGACTTGTAAATATTTTATTGAACTAAATTCAAATAATAATACAAACTGTGCTTATGGAATGTGCGTAAATACCATGGGATTCTCTACGAGTTGGGTTTGCCTTGCTTATGGTATATGTGTGAATTGGTTTCCTTAGACGAGTGACATAATTGTCCTTACGATTGCTATCTGGGGGCCAACAGTGGTTACATGTTCAGAGCCCGTGATTCTGTACATGTAAGGTTCTTCCTGCTGTATACAAATATTTACAGGCCAAGGCCTGAAGATAACACAATAAATATACCTCTCAAAAGTAGAGTGCAGCCCAGGGCTTTGAGAAATGTGCACAATTTTCTTCACAACCACATCAGCAACAAACTTGAAATATGTTGGAATAAGGATCGCTGCCAAGTTCCATCAGTTACTGCCCTCATTTAGCTAACACAAATTTGAACACTCTGCCATTATATATGATTTGAAACCACCATGCAAATGATCTGTAACACACAACATGATAGTGAACAAGAAGAAATACTGAGATGCAGAGTGGTGTCAAGAGGCAGTGAGTAGAATGGAATGTAAATGGAGACTTGATGGAGTCAACGAGTGATCTTGGGAATATGGCTTCCATTATGAGGAATAAAATTAGCTTGTGAGTAAGCCATTTGATCTACGTAGGAAAACAAAAATTGGGAATGAGTTGTGTGGAAAGGGAGGAAGAAGGTGTGCGTATATAGCAGCAACCTGCGAAGAATTTGTCTGTCAATGCTTTGAATGTCATCAAGATTGTTTAGTTTCATGATACACTTAGAAGAAGCCTGTGACAAAGACCTAGAATTAGACCTAACAGCAGAGCACCCTAGTTTGTTTGATTTCAATGCAGAAACAGAGCACCCTTCCACTTTAACAACATAATTTTATAAAGGTCCCAAAATAAAGCATTCCATTATCTCATTATTTTCAAGAGAAAAAAGTACATACCCATGGCAAAAATGGGGCTGGAACATTGGCATAAGGAAGGAGTGGATATGATTTCACTTCCCTTCGCTTATATATACGTCACCTAAACTCCAAACCCTTACTACTCCAGCTCAGATTCATTAACCTTGAGAAAATATAGTAAACACACAAAATCAATGTTTGCTTTCAAAAAGACCTCCGATTATATTATTGTATGCGTGTGGATAAACCCTAGCATCTGCTACATACCTGTGAAGAAGCCACCACCTGGGATTAAAAAGAATCACTCTGTCAAACGAGAACCCTTCAGAAGTAACCCAACTTTGTCAAAGGGGATGAATACTACAGCTGGAAGCAAAGCAGTTGCACCAAGGCGCATAATATTTGAAACTCCAACTAAATCTATAAAAAAGATTCCATGACAAGATCTTACACCTACGAAAAAATTCGTTACAGTGATTGAAAAATAGGTATAAAGTGGGGCTTGTTGAAAAAGCCGAAAAAAATTGCAAGTTGATGTAATATGTGGAAGTATGAATCATAGACAAGGAAACAAAGCATTTTTCAAGATTTAATATCGTGGATGGCAGCAGCAGTGTTTACCAAGGTTCGACGTGGGCATTTGTGTCATTCCTTCTCTGGCACTTCTCTTTCACCTCTTCCCAATCGCTACCCTCCTTTGGCCTAGTTCAACAAGATACAAGTTTCGTGTTTGGTTAGTCTCTGCCTGATTTTCAATTGAAAACCTCTCCTCCAACTTCAAAGGCAATCAAGCAATCCAAAACACAACCCACCGAGCTCTTCCATGGCAAACGTCAAGATTCAACAGATTCGAGCAACATAGATGTCGTAACTGGTAAAACGCTTGTTGGCTTCTTTGGGCTTCGCTTCCAGACATGTGAAGTGTCCAATTAATGTAAAAGGACAGTTGTTGCGAATAACAATGACAACAAATATTTACACCGCCTCGTATACATTAAAAAATGACATTCACAGTTTTGATGTATACGAAAAAGTGAACGGTGGAGATTAATTTTAGCACCTTGCCAGGTCTCTCGGGCTTTGTGAACCATTGATGGGCAAAGTGCGCTTGGAAAGCTCAATGAGGGACACGCCTTCGGCATAAAAATGTCAAACTGTTGTTCTATAAAGCTCAAATTAATATGCACTAATCAATGTAATCGATGGATGAATGTGGATATGTCAACTTTAGCTTCTATCGTCCAATTTTTTTATTTTTTATTTTTCGTAAATTTAAAAAGTCATTAAAAAAAAGTTAGTAGGTTAAAGATTGTAAATAGAAGTAATAATGACAAACTTCATGTTTTCTATTTTGCATCGATGTTTTTCATCCTTCTTCCTCCCCTTTTAGAGGATGCTAAGTAATATGACAATTATTATTAGAAGAGATTGTGGTTACTATTCTTATGGATGAAAACTTAGAAAAGAAAGATAATGTTGCTTGTGGTTGATTCCAACCCTTAAGGCTACCTTATGCATTGGTAGTAGTCAAATGATGATAATGTTTCCTATGGTGACATTGAGGAAAAAAATTAAATATAAAGACCCCTTTATTTGAAATTGCCTTAGAAGATTACATTTATTATGTTATTTTTGAGTGTGACCCTTTGACTTGTTATCTCTTGTTATGAATTGGTCCAATTTAGACTTTATGTATTTTCATTTTTACCATCATTTAATTAAAAGTTAAATAGGCTTATTAATCAAAAAGATCTTTCTATCTACATAGCTAGTTCAAAAGATAACAAAATATTGTTGTCAAACAAAGAGGCCACAAACACCATACAACTACATTTAGTAAACATCAAATCCAACTAATATATGAATAAAGGATGATGCCCCAACATCAAAACAAACTTCGTGTTTTCTATTTTGTGTTGATTTTTTGCATCCCTCTTCTTGCCTTCTTAGAGGATGTTGAGCAATGTGGTAATTACTATTGGAAGAGACTATGGTTACTATTCTTATGGATGAAAACTTAGAAAAGAAAGATAGTGTTGTTTGTTGTTGATTCCAACCCTTAAGGCCACCTTCTACCTCTTATTGTGAGTATCGTGATCCTAGTTGGCTATATTCTAGCAACGTTTCCTAGTCAATGCTCAACAACTATTAAATGATACGCTTGAGGAAGATGATAAACTCATTGGATAGTAGTGAAATGATGATAATACTGCATATGATGACATTGAGGGAAACATTAATTATAAAGACCCCCTTATTTGAAATTTCCTTAGAAGATTACTTTTATTATGTTATTTTTAAGTGTGATCCTTTGACTTGTTATCTCTTGTTTTGAATTGGTCCAATTTAGACTTTATGGATTTTCCTTTTTACCATCATTTATTTAAAATTTAAATAGGCTTATTAATCTAAAAGAACTTTAGTTTAAAAGATAACAAAATATTGTTAATCAAATTTTGTTTTCACAGTCCATAATAGTTTGCTTCAAGATTTCTGGATAAACTGTGTGCATATTTTTGCATCAATGTTTCGGATCATACTCCATGATCCATCATCAGGATGAAAAGTAGAAAGAGAGAGAAGTGAAAGATGAGATAGCAGACTTGGATAGAAATAGGAGAGAGGTGAGAGGGTTGGGAAGCACAAAACCCCAAAAAATGCTAATAAGTATAAAAATCTAAAGTTAAAAGGAAAAGAAATCCCTGCCAAGAACAAAGAAAGAAGTAGAATAAAATGAGACAAGAAATATAACAATGGTAACATTAAATTAAAACAAACAAAAGAGAGGAAAACAAAAGAAGAAAATTAATAAATTAGATAAAAAGAAGATAGAAGTAATGACCACAATAAAGGGGAATACAATAAAAGAGACAAAAGATAGAAGTAATGACCACCTAAAATATTGTTGTCAAACAAAGAGGCCATAAAAACCATACAACTACATTTAGTAAACATCAAATCAAACTAAGAAATATATAAAGGATGAAGAACCAACATGCATGATAAAATTATATATTTAGAAGAAAGATTCCACTAGAGAAATAGTAACACTAGTTGAAAATGATTCTCAAAAGCCAAATGGGCATACCAAGAAAATAAGAAAAGATTTCACAAACAAAAAGGGTTCAGTCAAAGAAACTCAATTATGGTTATATAAAAAGAAAGTGGGTAGATATATATAAGAAAATGCAATCAAGAAAGTACCCCAACAAATAGGAGAGCTACACCATCCATTCAAAACAAAAATAAAAATAAAGTATAGAGAGGGAAGGAAAGTTAGGAGAGAAATGAAAAAAAATATCTAGTTAGAAAATGTAGTGTAGTTAGAGTAGTATAAACAACTTCTTAAAGTTATCTTTAGAGAAATGATGTAAAAATCATACATAAATTAGCATACAAAAATAAAATATAGCACATTTATTTAATTTGGATAAAAATAAATTGGGAGAAAAACACCACATTCCAAAGGTTGCATAGTGTATTATAGAATTTGAAATATATATATATATATATATATAGTTGTATTGCAAGAATCTATAGGAGCAATTCACTAATGATTGGAAGAAACAAATAGAAGATAGATACCTAGATAGCTTTAATCATTTGGACTCTTTTATATCCATCTCTAATTGTATAGCTTCAACTTCCTTCAAGATTTGACACACCTTTCTTTAATTATCCATTCTAAATGATCTCTTTCATGATCCTAATTATTTCTTATTTATTTGTAAGACTGTAGAATACTTAATACCATCCCTCTCATCAATCTTAGGATAAGAAGGTAAAATTTTATAGACTTTATATTTCTTTTACTTCTCTATCTTTTCTTCCCAATAATATACTTAACAAGAAAATTCCCAATAATGTGTAAGGTTTGCAGTGAGACTCTTGAATTAAGGTGTATTATACATAGAAAATTAATTAACCATTGATCTTTCCAAAATTAGATAGAAGGACCATCTTGGATCTTTCATTGTACCTCTCATTTACATATTTTTAGGGAATCCTCAAATAGTTGAATCCAATTGTAGAATATTTGCATTAACCATGCTTTAAGTTTGATCACCATTGAGATGTTTCGATTTCAACATATGAATCTAGGAGATTTGAAGAGAAGAGAAAAATCTCCACACTATCTTAGCTAGAAGAGATTCATTAGAATATTACACATCCTTAATTCTTAAAATATCATCTTCTATATTTATATAGATCTTGTTCGATCATATAAAAGATAATTTAAAATGATCTCCACATCCTTTCTAAATAAATTACCTTGCTATAGGATTGACTATGGCAATAGTATTTTTAGGAACCAAAAGAAGGGAGAATAAATAAATAAGAATAGCTTGAAAATTAGAAGTTAGAATAACCAACCTCATAGTTGATGAAATTTACCCACCTTTCCCACCTTCCACTAATTGTAGGAATTTATCTCAATTTTAGTTCCATAAGTGCATATCATTTCTTTTATAAAAAAAGGTAATTCTTAGATTGGAGTTGAACCAAGAACCTTTTCTTAAAAAAATATAATTAAATATTAATGTCGACAATGATTTTAGCAACCCAAGGTCTTTCTAGCACTTCTAGTGTTTTTCACCTAAAAGGAGAGAGATGGGCCAAAATGCTAATGTCTACACTTAGGATTAATGTAATGTCCTAAGTGCAATAAACTGAAAAAGAAAGATAATTATTAATGTAAAACCTAAGAAATACAAAGTGTTGGAAAACACAGTGTTGTATGCAAACATGAACTAAATGACCTAGAAAAGAAAACAAAACTAGATAGAAAGCTATGAGACAAAAGGTGTGCACCTAAAAGTGTGTTGTAGACTTGATGCAACTCTTAAATTCTAGAAATTCTAATTTTTAAGTCTGTTGGGACATTTATGCTTGGTCAGGCAGCTTAGTCCTTTTTCAGAGTGATTTCACAAAATTGCACCAGAGCCCATTTTGGCCAAATGGGTATCCAAATTTATAAAAAACTTCTAAAAAATAGGTTCAGTGGGACTAACCCACCACTAGTGGTAACTTAGTCAACTTGTGAATTTTTGATAATTTGAAAGTTGAAATGGGAGATATCGACCTATACTTTCTTCCCCTCCAAGTATTTAGACCTAAAACTGCAAAATTTAGCCTGTGGATGTCTTTTTATTTAAGTTTCTTCTCTAGTAAACAAGCAGATGCCTTCAACAAGTCTTCAAACTTTTGTTCAATGATTTTCAAACCCCTAAAGTTCCTAAATCTGCAAACACACAAGACAAGAAGAAGAAATGTTGGATGTTAAGGCATGGGGGTTTGCCTTGGTCAAACCCCTTTATAGATAATTAAACCAAAATGGAAAAAGAATGTAATGAAGCATGCAATAATAGAGTTATTACCTTGGCATGATGATTGATCTTGTTTTTCTGCAACAATAGTTGAAGAATCTACCCTTGAATGTCTTAGGAAGCTATCATGATGACTTGGAATGACAAAACCCTAGCTTGCTTGACTTGAAGGAAAATATAGATGATGGATGAATGATAATAGATGTTCGAATGAGTTATGAGATGTAAATTAGGGTTTAGAGACTTGATTTTATAGGAAATTCACCTCATTTGCTCGTAAATTGGATCCCCAAGGACGACATGGAGAAAGAATAAGCTTAATTTCCAAAATTTCTCGCTCAAACCTCAAAATGGGCCAAATTGGACTAAGTCGCTAGGGTGGGCGACTTAGTCCCACCTGGTAGGGACTAAGTGGCCCATATGGATGACTTGGTCCCACAGAGGCCATTTTTCCAGCTGGATGGTTGGGAAGTGAAGAAAACATGCTTCTAGGTTGTTCTAATAGGTCTTTAATCAAATTAAGCCTTGGGATGCACAATATGAGGCAATAGGGACCTATTAATGATGATGTAAAGAGTAATTAGGGCTAGGGACACAAAGTTCAATGTGGAAGTGTGATTAAATACACCTTACATTAATAAAATGAGGTCCACTTAGCCTAGAAAGGCAGAAAATCCAATGTGAATGTGTAAATCACATTACAACACTAGATTAAAGTTAATTTAGTTCATAAGCCTTCTAGATTGATGTGGAAATGCAATTAAATACACTTTTATAATGTTGAATTAAGGGAAGATGGGTTTATTAATTCTAAGAAAGCATGAAAGTCTTTTACAACACTTTACAAGACCTTTAAAAGACATCAATAAATGCATTTGCAATGATGCAAGACCTAGTGTGGATGTGAAAAACACCTCGCAACACCAACTCAAGGTATCATTAAGTCTAATTGTCATCAATTATTCCCAAATCAAGAAAAGTATAAACTTTTTGGTGACATAATTAAAACTTCTTATTTTTCTTGGATATTAAGGAGGAGTATTCTATATTTAGGTAAAATTATAAAGTTGTGTCAAAATTTTGATAAACAAAATAGTTTGTAGAAAAATTGTTTCACTCTAAATAATTTTGGGTGTAACAATTTTACTTGAAAATATGTAACACGTATTTTCAAGGGAAATACTTTGACCTACTATTACAAAAAAGTATATTTCTTTTAATTAAATATAAAAAATGAGGTTTGATTTATATCTATGGTTTTGAGTGAAAAAGTTCAATTCAAATATTTTTAGTAAAAACTTGTTCATCTAAAACTATCAATGTGGTTGCATAGATGGTAGCTCAAATGCTCATTTTGGGCATGATTAGAAAAAAATATTAGCCCTATATTTCTCTAGCTAGGGTAACTTTCATGAAAATCTAAAAATACTCTTTTGTAGATCTTAGTGTCTAGAATCTAAAAATATTGTCTCTTTGGTATTTTAATTAGTTTTATTATAATTTTTTAAAAAATTATTGCAAGTAGATTGTATTGTTAATACATTAGGATTATTAGGTGTGTTTGTGTATGTGTGTGTGTGCTTAAAATATTTGAAAAATATATGGTTCACTAGAGGAGAGAATCCTTTCCAAGAGGGTACAATTTATTTTCTAATAATGATAAAAAAATAGATACAAGTTGAAATCCCATGAAAATTATGATGTTTTGATTAAGCTCAAATTAAAAAGTTTATTAAAGAAATATAATTGTTGATTTTTTTCCCATTCACTATATTTTCAAGTCATTTATGCAAGGGAAAAAGAGGAAAGAAAAAAATCTTTATTTTTGTGACATCCCATTGAATTCACTTTTTCCAAGAAAATTTAAAAGTTAATATTCTCCTCTTAAAATTATAAATATATATATATATATCCAACAATTTTCAAAAAATCACAAACATAAGCTATATTAAGATTCATACATTTTATTATTTGCACCAATTTAAAATTCAGAACTTCAATATCTTTTTTATGTGTTTGAAGGTTAAATTTTTTATGTGTTATCTATTTGCTTTGTAAAAGTGTAACATGGTTGTGTACTTTTATCCACCTAGATATGTTCACCATCTAACTATAAGGAAATTCAAAAATATTTTGATGAATATTTATTAATCTATGACTAAAACCTTTTAAGAAACCTAAGCCTATCCAAAAAAACTAAGGTAAAAGATTAGCACCCGATGCGTTATAATTTGAAATTGATTATCTGATGATTTTAAGGGACTACTATTTTGAATGAAACTCTAGAATTATTAAGCCTCTATGAGACTCCTAGAAGGTTTGTGAGCATGAAATGAAACATAAACAAAAATTCAAGCACAACCTCATAATTTTTCCACAAGGCATAGATTATAATGTCATAGTATTGACTCTATCAACTTCTGACATGGTAGACCTTGTGTCAATGAAAATTGTACTCCCTTCTTGGAGATAGTACAATTTATTTCTTAATTTGGACATATTTGGAACCCTTACATTAAATACCCTTTAAATCATCATTAATAGGCCCATAAGACCCTTTATTTTAGATCCCAAGGTTTATTTCAACTAAATCCTGACAAAATCAACAAAAGTATTAAATTTTCTAACAACCTATCATTGGCCCACCCCAAAACACTAGGGTGGGACTCATACGCCACCTTGGGCATATGAATCTCCCTGGGTGGGACCCATAGACCACAAGTGGCATACAAGTCTTGTGTGGCCAATTTCTAGGGAGGAAATTCAAGTTTTAATTCAAAATTTTGGTTGATGTTGGATTTTGAGATCTAATAAATGGTAAATCAGGTGTAATTCCTATATAAACAAGCTCTCAAGCCACTATTTTCATCTAAATAAAGAAATTCAAGATCTAAGCATCCACAAGAACTCAAGCATTTTTTCACAAGAGAATTGAAGAGAAAGTAGAAAGAAAAGTTGAAATCTTGGAGCAGCATTAAAGTGTTTTATGCGTCTTGAAGCTCACTTTCATTCAAGATATAGCATTTTCAAGGATTGATTATGGTTGCCTATGGTGAATCATGATGGATTATAGGTTGTGTAGATGCAACTAGCCATCAAGCCAAGCCTAATGACTTGTTTCCTAAGTGATTCCATCCTCCATTATCACTCTAATTTTAGCATAAGGAAGGTACATGCATTATTGACTTATTAGGGTGATTAGAGATATCCTAAAGTGAGTCATTCATCTTCATATTTCATTCATGCATCTTATTCTAGCACATTAGGATAGGGTTGCATTGCATTTTATATTTCCTAATCTTAGATACACATAAGGTTAGGGTTTATGTTCACATTTATACTCAAGATTCATTGTTTCTTTCAAGGTTTAACTACTGAACTAGGGGTTTGACCAAGGAAAACCCCCCCATAAGCAAATCAACACTATATTCTATTTTGCAAGTATTTTTATAGGTTCAAATCCAAAAATAAGGTTGGGAAGGAAGAGTAGAGACTAGAGAATAGATTTTGACTTTGACTTTCCAAAAAATTAGAATGGGACTAACACACCACAAGTGTTGTATGAATCCCAATACAAGAAATTTTCTAGATTTCTAAAGATTCTAAATCAACATTGCCAAATTCCTATTTCAGTCCAAAAATGAGCTATACTGGGACTAATACACCCAACCTAGTGTATGAGTCCCAGTGTGCCCTAAAGTCAACACTTTCAAAGTTTTAGAGCTTATTTTGAGCATATCTAGATTCCTAGTTACACCATTCTAATTTCCCAATTTTTTGTCCTATTTTGCATTCATTTCTAGGTTATTTTGTTCAAGTTTTACACATAATTAGGCTATGTCATTATATCTTGCATTTAATTTTTCTTTCCAAGTCCTTTCTTGGTGGTGAACCCTTCTTTAGTCATTGATCATACCCTAGGAAAACATTTAGTAGATCTCTTTCCTTCATTCCATCCTTGGATTGAGATCTCTAGGGTTTCCTTGAGTGAAACAAGATAATGAAATAGGAGGAACCCTATCTCTTCAAAGATAAAAACTACCCTCCTATTTTTAGTTGTTCCATTTTGGTGAACCTACATTTAGAACATCTTAGTTTTGATCTGGACTGCATCGTCATCCTAGATATAGCTTGCATTAGCATTCATTAGTTAATTTTCATCTAGGTTTTCTAATTCTTGCATCAATGAAAGTGCATATAGGTTGTATTTTTGTCTATTGCATCATTGAAATTCATCTGAAATCTGCATTTGCACTTAGTTTAGACATCATAAAAATCAAAAAGCATAACCTTCACTAAAAAATTTCTAAAATCTTTGCAAAAACCCTAACCTAAAACTCATATGCCCCTCTAGGAAATTTAGTCCCAGTATAGGAGGTTTTTTGTGATTTCTAGGTATTCTATGGTGACTATTATTCAACATTTTAAACCTTGAAAAACCCTCTTTGGGACTCATATGCCTCTTTGGGTGTTTTAGTCCTGTTTTAGATTTTAAACTGTATTTTACAACATTAAATTCTCTAATTTTGTGTTTATGTTTGTTATTTCTAGTTACATGTTTTATTTTACAAAGTTTATGTTACATTCATCTCATCAAATCTATCTTAGTTTACACTAATTTGAATTGTGGATAGAATTAGATTACTATAAATTTCATTTTCAACATTAGTTCATAGTTCAGTTAGATTAGATTACATTTGGCATTCATTAGAAAACAAAAATAGAAAACACCTAAAAACTGATGAACCACTTAGAGAAAGTATAGTTTTTGAGTATTTAAAATGTCTTTTTCCAAGCTAACCTAACCCTCAAGCCTTTTAGTAGTGATGACTTTGACATGTTAGATGAAGCCCTTGAGGATTTCATCTCATAAGGTTCATCCACTAAGGCTTGTTATGACAAACTAAAAGCAAGAGAAGTTAATGTGATTCAACCTCAACTTATCCTTACCCACCTTCACACAAACCTCAAGCTAAAAAAAAACCATTTTCACCCTTGAACTACCTAAGAAAAATGTTTTGCAACAATCAAGTTATAATACCATTTCTCATACATATAACAACAATCCACAACCAAAACAACCAACTACAATATCTTTACATTTTCCTAACCCCATCTTACCTAGCCGCTCCTTGTTTCCTTGAAATAGTGGAAAGGAGTATGATCTTATTGAATAGAATAAGAATACTCATGTAAAGATATCCCTATGGGACCTACTTCAGACATAATTATCACACTATGCTTCAAAATGTCTTACTTGATAAGTAGTTGTTCCCTCTGGTACAAATGCAAATGATGTGGTAGCTCTAATACGAGTAATGAATACAATTAATGTAGAAATTACCTTTCATCAGCATGAGCTACCTCCTTTGGAAATGAGAAATAAAAATGATGCATTCATGATAATAGGCACCTATGATGGGTTGGGAATAAAAAGAACCCTTGTTGACAATGGTTCCACTCTTAATGTGTGTAATGTGACCTTTTTGGATAAATGAGTTGTGGATAAAGCAATAATTCAACCTGATTCTTTATCTATTCATGGTTTTTAAAATGTACGAAAGCAATTAGTTGGTGCAATTACTTTTCCTATTATAGTTGGAAAGGATACCTTGCAAACTCCTATTCACTTCATGCCCGATAATCTTTCATACAATCTTCTTTTAGGGAAACCTTGGATTCATGAGATGCATGTGGTACCTTCGACTCTTCATCACATAATGAAGTATGTCTATAATAATAAAGTATACCAAATGAAAATAGACCTTGAGCCTAAAATTTTCTTACAAGTTGAAAAAGGAATGATAAATCCTCTAAACACATTAATTCCAACATCGAACATAGAACCTATGGAAGAAGAAAACCAAGAAAATAAAAACAACCAATGGGGATGTTAGCATAGAACTCGGAAGAAAACTCACAAGCATCTACTTCATCCACTATTGAAGATGATATGAGCTATACAATAAACTTTGATAAGATAGTTTATCAACAACCACCAAACTCAAAAGAAATGGAGATACTCTATGGAAAAGGTTATGATTTCATGAAACAACTTGGTTATAGTGAAAAAGGATGTGGAAAGAAAGAATAAGGTATCTAAGTTCTTATAGAGCCTAACACACAAGAAAAAAAAAGTGGTTTGGGATATTGTCCTTATAAGATAATGCAAGCCACGAAAAGACCCTCAAAAAACATAAACACCATCATGTGTAATCCTAAAACAACTCTGACCTTGAAGCATCTAGAATCAATTGATACAACTTGTGAAGCATGATGGGAATACTTCGAAGATGATTAAGCCTTGATATAAATGCTATGAGTTTATGGAAAACCATATACTCCTTCTAAAAATAAATAGGTTACATGTGCTATGATTAGTACCAAGAAAAAATACGGTGAAAAGGAAAGTAATGATATTGACAAGAACAACAAAGAATAGAACCCTAAATTTCTAAAACAAAATGCACTTCCTTTAGGAGATACCATTGACATACCGATAGACATTAACGATGAAGAAAAGGTGATTAAGATAGGAAAGTTCAAGGATGAAGATTAACAAGAAGACATGCAACTTTTCTTCATGAATTTCTTGAAATTTTCACTTGGAATTATTCATATATGCCAAAAATTGATGCTAAGATTGTAACAGACAACATAGTCCTCATAGAAAATGCTAAACCCATTAGAAAATATATACAAAAGATGAACTCTAAGATAGATTTGATAGTTAAGCCTGAGATTGAGAAGCTCCTTGAAGATGGTTTTATACGTCCTATAGATTATTCTCCTTGGATCTTGAACATAGTCATAGTTGCAAAATTAGATAATTATGTTAGGATGTGTATGAACTTTCATGATTTGAATAAAGCATCTTTAAAAGATGACTTTCCCCATCCTAATATTGACATGATAGTGGACTTGACTGCGGGACATGCCTTGTTTTCATTCATGGATGGATTCTCTAGATACAATCAAATCTTGATCAATCCTCAAGATCAATACAAAACAACATTTACAACAACTTGGGAAACATTTTGTTGGGGAGCTATGACATTGATATTTCATGATTACATACATAATATTTTGGAAGATTATGTTGATGATATTCTAGCCATATATTTAACCCGACAAGGTAATGTGAATATCCTTCAAAAGATTTTTGAGTGAATGCAAAAATACATGAGATTGAATTCAAAAAAGTGTCTTTGGTGTAGATCATGGAATTTTTTTAGGTTTTATCATATCTCACAGAGCCATTGAAGTGGACACAAAGAAAATTGATGCTATAGTTAACATGTCACCTCCTAGAAACATTTCTCAATTACGTACTTTACAAGGAATAATTTAGGCTATCCATCATTTTGTAGCATCTCTAGTGGACTAAACATTATCTTTCACACATCTCCTTAAGAAAGAGGTTTAGTTTAGTTGGAATGAGGATTGTAAATAGTCTTTAGAGATTTTGAAAGATTATCTTGCCACTCCACATGTTTTACAACCCACAATGCAAAACAAACTGTCTATCCTTATATAGAAGCACCAACCTATGCTCTCGCAACATTGTTGGATTAATAAGATGAAAATGGCAAAGAACATCCTATTTATTACATTAGCCAAACTGTGATCAAGATTATAAGAAATGATACATAGTGGTAGGGAAACAATGTTTGGGTCTTGTATTCACTACTAGTAAATTGAGACATTACCTATTAAATGTTGAAATACATGTGATAACAAAATTTGAGCCTTTAAAACATCTTTTCACTAAAACATATTTATCAGGATAGTTAGCTATGTGGGTTATGTTGTTAACTAAGTTTGACCTTAAGTTTGTTTCACAAAATGAAATTAAAGGACAAGCCTTGACTAACCAATTAGCTAACACTCCTCTTTAGCATTACCTAATAATGATTCATTCCCTGATGATAATGTGTTGACGATTGAAGCTAATACATGGGAGTTATATTTCAATAGATCTAAGTATAGAATTGGCTCTGGTGTGGGGGTTATAATAACCCCACCTATAGGAGAGCCTATTCCCTTGTCTTATCTCTTAAACTTCCTATGCATAAACAACACTATAGAGTATGAAGCATTAGTTGCTAGACTGTGCACGACTTTAATTATGGGAGCTTCAGACATTAAGATATTTGGTGATTCACAATTAGTCATTAAAGAAATAAATGGAACATATCAAGAGAAACATGATAAATTATCAAAATACAAGGATATCACAATGGATTTGTTAGAAATTTTTGATTCTTACACCATTGAAAACATCCCATGAAAATGTAATTAACATGCTGATGCAATAGCGAGTGCAGCTTCCCTTATATTACCCCAAAACCCTTTGAAAGACTTCACATTTATTGTGCATACAATTATGAAACCATCAATAGAAGATAAAATTGAAGAAGTATTATTAGTCACCATGGAAAGCCCTAGTTAATGGTATGCACTGCTATTTATTTATTTAAACGATGATACCTTTCTTGAGACGACAACTCAGAACACTTGCGCTCGCCTTCGGAAGCTTGCATCGAAATATATAATTCTTTCCGACGTGTTGTATCAAAGATCCTTTGATGGTCTCCTACTTAGATGAATTAAACAATATGAAATCCTCATAGCACTTGAACAAGCTCATATAGATGCTTGTGGAGGTCATTTTGGATGAAGAACATTAGTTAAAAAACTAATCCACATAGGATACTATTGGAGACATATGGAACAATATTGCTTTGTACAAATTAAGAAATGTCACAAATGTAAAGAACATAGCAATTTGATCCATGCTCCTACCTCTAAACTTTGTGCTCAATTTCTTATTTGGCCCCTTTTGGTTTGGGGTTTGGTTCTTATTGGAAAAATCTCACCACCTTCCTCTGCTAGGCATACTGTAGACACCTAAAAATGGTCTGGAGAATCTAAATTAATTAAATATGATTTATTTGATTAATTAAATTCATCTACTTAGTAAATAAATAGAAATATTTATTTATATTAAGTTCACTTTTAATTCTTCTATTTTATCATATTATTTCCTTCTTAATTAAACAAACAAAATTAAATACTTTGTTTTATTTAATTATTATCATTATTATTTCTTCTATACTTTATCCATCAATTCTATCCTAAATTAAAAATACAACTTCAATAGTTGGTATTATTTAATTATCTCATCACATTTCTTCTTAATTAAATAAAGATATCCTAAAATCTTTAATTTCATTATCCTATTTCTTCTATTTTAATTTAATAAACAACTTCTATAGTTTGTTTTATTAAATTATTTATCTCTCTTTTTACTAATTTAAATAAACAAAAAATATTTAAATCAAATCATAAATCAAATCCCTCTATTCACTCACCAATAAAATTAGATTTTTCAAATCTAATTATTGCAACTGGCATTCATAGGAAAAGCCTCGAGGACAAACCTGTAGACAATCCTCTCAATCTTTTGCCTCAAATCTTTCCTCTCATCTTTCCTGGTGTTTTCTTGGGGAGGAACAATCCCCCATGATCAGCTCCACCTTCTCATATCATACCATTCAAAATCCCCAGATTTAATCTCAGCCTCTATTGTGTTACTCCTGTGCAAAATTGTTGCTAGAAATCCATTTATATAGCCTTCTGAAGCATGAAAATGATCTGAGAAAATCACAATTTATGTAAACTCTCTATAGGAATACAACCAAGCAACCAATCAATCATAAGCATTAGCATTAGCATTTTAGTATCATCATAGCATCATGGCATCAGTAAATTTCATATCACGACAACATCATTTGTTTTTACTATAGCTTCCTTTTATCAGTTTTCATTAGGATAGTTTACATTAGCATTGTATCATTAGAAATCATTAGGAATCATCACATCATTGCATTTAGCTTCCATTTCGTTATCTAGATAGAAATTTTAAATAGTTACCGTGCTTACAGATTTGAGAGCTTCTATAACTTGATAAATCTTTGGAGATAGGAGACAATGAGACATCTTTAGGCTTTTCAATGTTTTAAATTAGTTTAAATTCATGTTAGTATTGATCTAATGTCTTATTAAGAAGTTTTTAGTTGTTATTTTACCTATTACTTATTCACACTTACATTTTTGGTGCCCACCATGGGGCCGTACCCCATGTTTTAAATAAGTTTTTCTAGAAAGTTTTTGTATAGGACTCTGGTGTAGTCTATTTTAGTGTGATCCGAAGATTATATAGCACTTCTGAGAGAAACTATAGCGCATTGGCACTTTGTTCTAGCACTTCTAGGAAAAAGTATAGCACTTTGAATGACTGTTTTAGCGCTTCAATCCTGCAATCAGCACAGGCCGACAATAATATCCAACATATGTTTTAGCATGTTTTCAAAATCCTATAGCACTTTGGGATATTTCTATAGCACTTCAAGTTATTTCTATAGCACTTTTGAGTATTTCTATAGCACTTTTGAGCACTATTAAGCGCTTCTATGTCATTCATTTTTCTGGATCCGATGCCTCGGTGGCTAGTAAATTTCATTTATTCAATTATATTAAAAAGAATCAATCTAGGATAGACACTTCTTCAGTTGGTTTAAAAATGAATCAATCCTAGGATAGTCACATTTTCATTTGGATTAAAAATTTACCAATCTAGGGTAGTCACCAGACTTTTCAATTTGGGATTTAAAAATGAACACCATGTCTTTTTGTGAAGCAACATCTTCACTGTGAAGCAACATCTTCACATAGATTATAATTTTTTTTATTTGGGCTCTAAAATTTGAAGAAGTGGTTTCTGTGTTTGAATGGTTGATAGGTATATGCTCTCCCCTTAACTGGGTGATCCAAAAAGTGAGACTCGTCCTTTTTATGCATTCTTCAAGTTTTATTACATCCTTTAGAAGGCCTTCCATAGAGGGAAAAAGTACTCACCCTATGGGAATGACCTAAGTGGGTTCAAACCAAATCCAGGTTTTTCCACCCCACTATAAAATTTAAAGAAAATATGGGGAAAACCACTTTTTCCAGAAGTGTGCAAGATAACCATCCCTAAAACCTTTGTTCTAAAGGTTGGGAGGTCTCCTGAGGGAGTCTATTATTGCTACTCTAAATGAAAACCCTTTCTAAGAACCTAGTGTAGTATCTAGTCGAGTTAGTAACTAGACATTGTAATACTTGCAGTGCAAGGGGAGGGAAGAATCTACCCCCAAGACACTCACCATATAATTTCCATGGATTGTTTTCTTAGGGGATTGAGAAATCTAACCTTTAGTATGCACCTAAAAAAGACAAAAACATGGGCACCCTCTAGGGGGTGACACGGCTATGTGAGTCAATGCAATTTTAAGATGTGGGTTGTTGAGTATAACGATGAACTTTTGACTATTAAGAGTGAGTATGTCTGAAGTGCTTTATTCTTATCAAACCAGTGAAAATAGAACGATGCGTGGTTCTTTTGAACATACACTATCTGTCTAGATTACAAACTCTTAAAAACAATTGTCTTCATTTAAGTGTTGTGTATTCCAAAATCATTACAATCCAAATAAAGATCATCCAAAAAAAAAAACAACACAAAAGAGTCAAAACATAATCAAATAGTGAAATTTATGATTAGGGATTAGAAATCCACAATTTTTTTCAAGAAATCCCTCAAAAGGGAGTCAAAAATCCAAAGAATAGGAAATTGAAACTCAAACCACCATGGCTAAAATAAATAAGGATCAATTGAATGCTTTAACTTAGCAAATGAAAAAACTTCAACAACAAATCTAGGATATGCAAAGGGGAACAACCACAGAAAGATATCTGCTACCAGACATCTACCCATATCCTCTTGACCAAACAATGAACATGCGACCTTCTTCACCCAAAACTACATCATCCAAGTTAAATGTCATTGAATTTTTGAAAAATTTCAATAAGCCCAAATCTAAATCCTCAAACACAAATGATATTGAGAAATCTTGTCATGTCATGCATTTATCTCCATCCACCATAAGCCAAAATAAACCTCAAGATTCTTTCACTCAAGTTAACAATTCCATCCAATCATCCTCTTCTATCATATCTTCAACATCCAATGATTCTTGTCAATCTCTCAATCCAAAGTATGCTAGCATAGGCTCCCCTACACATCAAGATCAAAATATTCTTTCCACTCCATCCAATGATATCAAAATTCTACAAAATCTTCCAATCCTTGATCAAGATCCCATTTCTCAAGAATCTTATGATAATCCCCTCCTTTCACTTTTCGTCCAAAATAATTCCCTTCCATCTCAAGAGACAAGTATCCTTCCAAGTTATTCTTCCACATCATATAATCAATCCATACCATCTCATGATTCTATTGCATCACAAGAGCATGATAGTTCTTCCATCCTATCTAATGATCTTACCAACTAATGATCAAGATATTCTTTCTACAAAATCTCATGATTCCCTTCCTCATCAAGACTAGGATATGCTTCCATTCAAGGATACCCTTTCATCCCATGAAGATGATTATCCTTCTCATGATCAAGATATGCCTTTCACACCACTTCATAATCCTTTTCCAAGTCAAGATCAAAACACCCCATCATCCCCATGTCAAGAGCCTATCACACTTATTCAAGTTATCCATGAACCCCACACCTATAAATTGGGATCCTCCACCTTTATCCATACTAGTTTACTTCCAACACCTATCCTCTCATCCATATCATATCCTCCTCAAAATGGACTCACATCTTGTTTCACAAACAACACATATCCCATTGGTAAACGGATGTGTCAAAGTATTAATTACAAAGAAAAACGATTAGGCCTTCATGAGCAAGGTATCCTAGAACACCTTTCTATTCAAAGAAACCCATATCACCACGGCCTTGGTTATACACCTAAGTGTCCTAGTCCATCAAACCTACCATCTATCTTAGGTCCTCATCCTAATCCACCAAACATTCCATCTATTCGAGGTCCTCATCCTAGTCCATCAGACCTTCCCTCTATCCTCGGTCCATATCCTATTTCTCAAGAACAACAAAGGCACACATCCTTGATGCCCTTTCAAAATTATACCCACATTAACTCATCCATAATACCTCCATATAATTCATCTCAATACACCCATCCCATTGCTCTTGGAAGAAATTTGGGTGCCAAATATCAAAAGATTCTATATCAAAATCCACATGTATCAAAGAATCAACATGTCTCCTTGAAGAGACATGCAAAAATAAAAGAACATTTGATCCAAAATCAAAAGAAAAATCTAAAAGGCCACAAAGGCCCATCGAAGAAAAAAGGAAATTTTCAAAGACCATAAGGGTCCATAAATCAAAAAGAAAAATGTCAAAGGTCACAAAGGCCCACAAAGCAAAAATCAGAGTAAAAAATCATGTGGATAACTAAAAGTCTCATAGAAGCAATAAAATCTAAATTGGAATCCAAATTTTCTAATCCAAAAGCTTCCTCCAATTTTCCATTTAATAACCTATTCTGCATGGGAAATGTTAGTATCAAAATAAGATAACAAAAACACACCAATGCAACATTAAACTAAAGAAAAGCTAAATAGAATTAAATCAAAGAAATCAAACAGAGCTTCTTCAGAATTGTTCCATTGTCCTCTATCTCCAGTGGTTTGCTTGAAGTTGCTGCTCTCAGATTGTGTAAGCAAAGCTTCTCAGAATGGCAACCTACAGAATGAGTATGCAAAGGGAGAATACTTCTCTATCCTATATGTTGGTGGAGTGAAATGTTGTTATACGGATATGCACAGGGGCTGTAGATTATGCACAGGGGCTGAGGATTATGAATGCTTTTGAAACTATGATATGAGGATGATAAGCCATGATATGGATTTCTAATATGCTAAGCTATGCTATGCTATGATTCTAAAGGCTATGGATGCTGGAAGGATGATTGACTATAGTTTTCCTGTATGAAAGCTTCTTCTCTTTTCAAAGACCCGATAGTCTTTTTTATAGCTTTTTGCATGCAAGAGCCTGGCTGGCCAAGATCAATGGCTATGAGATTGTCTAGTAATTTTGAATGGTGAAAGATTAAGAGGTTGAGAGGAAGATGGAAGATGTTGGGAGGTTGGAGAGAAGAATGGAGGTTTGTCTTCAACCCACGGGAATAACTTTGCTCAGAAACAGAGAAATTAATTTTCTGTTTTGAATTTTGTTTCATGGTTGTTGTTGATAATCCAAATTAAATAAATAAATTTATTTAATTTTATGTGATTTATGTGGGTTGAAGGATTTTTAAAATATTTGATTTGAATAGACATTGGAATATTTAATTAAATATTTGGAATATTTAATTGTGAATAGACTTTAGAGGAATTTTAGAAGAGAATAATATTTAATCTTTATTTGAATAAAATATTGAAGCCAAGATTATATGATAATTAATATAAATAAATCATAATGTTTATTTAATTAATTAGGAAATGGATAAGAAAAGTGATTAAATAAACTTATTTGTTTAATCAAAATGAAAGAATGAATGATATAAATAAATTATTTAGATTTATTTATGCGCATATTGAATTCAGAGATTTAATTAAATATTAAAAATATTTAATTAATTACCAGACTATTGTGATGTGACCATTTTTAGCACTATACATTTTTCCCCTCTTTGAAGTGATGTGTTTTACGCATTGCTTCAAAGAATTTTTAAAATTTCCCAAGATGCTGATTGTCGAATGCTTGATAGGTATATGCCCCCTCGGACAATGAATCAATAAGTTTTTGATTTTTGTAAAAAAAAAATTGAATTTTTAAATTTGTTGGAATTTTTCAATTTTTATGATTTTTAAGATGTCGATTCATCATTCAAAAATGATGATGTGAAGAAATTGATGTGGAAAGATGTGAGATGAAACATTGATGACTCAAATTGCCCCTGATTTGATGATGCTTGTCTGATAAATTTGTTCCCAAGGTTGTTGGAAAACAAATAATAGTTGATATATTTGCTTTCAAGTTAATGAAAAACAAATAGTTGTTTGATAAGTTTGCTTCTAAATTTGTTAAAAACAAATAGGATTTTGATAAATTTTCTTTTCATGATGATGAAAAAGAAATAGTTTGTTGATAAGTTTGCTTCTAAAGTTATTAAAAACAAACAGGATTTGATTTGATTGATAAGTTTGCTTCTAAAGTTGTTAAAAACAAACAGGATTTGATAAATTTTCTTTCATGATGATGAAAAACAAATAATTTGATAAGTTTGCTTCTAAAGTTGTTAAAAACAAACAAGATTTCATAAATTTTCTTTTCATGATGATGAAAAACAAATAGTTTGTTGATAAGTTTGCTTATAAAGTTGTTAAAAACAAATAGGATTTTGATATATTTTCTATTCAGATTTGATTGATTTGTCATGATGATTTCATTTTGATTTTGATTTGACTTGATGATTCTTCCCATTCAATAGAAGAGATTGAGTGTCTTACAGTTACAGGAGCGATTCCTGGAGATATGAAACATTTGATACTTTGCCAGCTTTTGGGAAAATCTATGAAATGTAAAATACAGATTATAAAATGAATGTAATCTATACTAACCATGTAGGGTACCTGTACAAAATTTCCATTTTGAGAGCTTATTTGTGCCTTTTGTGTCATCATAGAGCATTGAAATGTTGAAAGTTAATACCAGCATCAAAGGGTATGTTAGCACCAGTGATGACCTGAGTATTGCTTTCATGATTTTTGATATAGCAAGATAATACAAGCATCTAGGTATAATTGAACTGAGATGACCTAAGTATCGCTTGCATAAACAGACAAGAGTTAACTTGTTTCCTATGTAAATTTTGAAATGTCATTAATGATACTTAGTAGAGCATTTCTCGTGACCAATTTGCATAATAATAACGATTTACTCACAAACAAAAGAAAAATTATACTCCTTCCTTTCTTTTCTAGTTCAAAACATCATCAAATTGCTCCAAAGATATGATAAAAAATCAACCAACAATTCAAATTTTACTTAAAGTATTCCAAACATTATTCAGATTAAGATCATCCAACTTGGTTATCAATATTGATGTTTGTGTTTTGATTAACATTGTTTTGACCATG
>VDFB02381547.1:0-23852 GCA_007258455.2 Sequoia sempervirens | reverse complement strand
GTCCGATTTTCCATCCTCTGCAACTCCGTTTGATCCGAAATTTGCGCCATAGGGTCTTCATCACTTGCTTGACCTGTACCCGTTGATGCTTTGCGCTAACCTGCTATTTATAGCATGTTTCTGGAGGTGGCTTACTATTTATAGTAACTGCTTGCTTCTGAAACTTCCACAACTCCGTTTGACTTGAAATTCGAATGACGCGCTCCTCACCACGTGACCTGCCCGTTGACTTCGGCGCCTGCTGCTGACTTTCTATTTATAGCCTGCGTCGAGAATGCCTTACTAAAAATAGTAAGGGCTCCGATTGCCTTCAAATTTGGCCAACAGACTCCTCGGAAGATGCTGATCATGGTGGATACTTCAGTTTTGGACATTTTGACGCCTAATTCCTCCTTTTTAGTCCTCAAGCTCGAAACCCTAATTTTCCTGCATGTTCCTCAAATGAGCTCTGTTTGACCTCGTTTCAAGTATTGCGACCGCCTGTGGATTTGTGCGCCGAGGCTGATTACTTGAATGCATCCGCTAAAATAGTAAGTTTCAAACGAGGATGGTCTGCTTGTATGTCACATCAATGGAAGCCCCTCGAAAACCCATAAAGAATATGCCGACATGCAAAGAAAACCCTCGACATGCGTAAACCCTAAAATAGCTCTCCACACGGAATTAATGTCGTTTATCTCATTTGTATGTTTGACCATCGCAGCGTCCCGTAAAACCCGTATGAATTTAGACATGCTTAAAACTTGGCATATAGGCCTTGAAATTGGCTCCGGAAGCTGAACTGCTAAAAATAGTAAGTTGTCTGTTTCAGCTCAAATTTAACCTGTGAGTAGCTTGATGTGCTTTGGACGCAGCGTGACTGTCGGATTCACAAAAATGTTGAAGGATTGCTTGTAATTGCACACTTACTAAAAATAGTAAGTACTCAGAATCTGATGAAATTTTAGTGAAAACCTACTGGAAACATACTAACAACAATGTTAGTCTCAAATTTCAAGTTTATTACTTTGTTCGACCTCAAATTGGGAAGGAAGTTTAAAACCCTAATTTTATGGACTTAGCCAAAATCAATTCAAGCTCAAAGATGGGCACATCCCCAGAAAGACAGACGGTAGAAAAGAGAGACAACAACAAAACGACCGAAAAGCAAAGCCAAAACTAGGGGGTCCCCATTTGCAATGGGGCGATGTGTGAAAAAGGTCACAACAGGGGGCAAAGAAGAAGGTGGGGGGGGGGCGGTTAGGAGCACGACCAAGCTAGGAATGAACCTAGTTACGAAGGTTAGAAAGCAAGGGCTGCCATGCAATACTAAGACTCCAACCCTCATCACAATTTAGGTTAGAGAGGGGTGGTTGTTAATGTGGATAGCTTCCTTGAGCTTCCTCTTGAAAAAGTTGTCTTCTTTGCACAAGATCTGAGTGTTTTCTAAGCATATGTGGTGCTTAGTTGAAGAAGAGTGGTTTGCAAGTGCCGATTTTACAACCCAATTATGTCTAATGTCGGCATTGTGCTCCTTAATTCTTGTGCAAGAAGAACGACCCGTTTCACCTATGTAAAGGATGCCACAAGAACAACCAAACTTGTAGACCCTAGACTCAAGTAATATGTCCCTCGAATCCTTGAGAGAAGGGAGACGGTGTTTAACGGTAGAACACGGTTTGAAAGCACAATGAAGCACTTTCTTAGAGAGAATCTTGGAGATTTTTTGGGAAATCCCTTCAATATAAGGAAGAGAGACACCAGGGAAGAAATTTGGTTTGGAGGTTAAGGAATTGAATAAGAACCTCTCCCTAGCATGGCAGAAGGCTCTAGAGATCTGCTTGTTATTGTATCTGTTGGCATTTAAATTCGCACCTCTGGAATGCGGATTTGAAAATGGACAGCTATGCACAGATAAACTGCTCTTCAAATTAGGAGGGGAAGCTCCCTCTTGCTGATGGTGTTCTAAGAAAGTAAACTAAAACTAAGTTGCCTATCTTTTTGATCATCTTAGAGCACAAGGTTTATTAAACACAAATGCCGCAGCTGAGATTTTCTGTTTTATGAACTCCAACTACGACTAACTTAAACTAAAGACGTTCCTAACCTCTCAAGTAATAGCAGAGCAAGAGAAGCTAAAAATTAACAAGGTAGATTTCTGACAAAATACTTCAATAAACTCTATTCCAACAAACATCTACACACTTCAATGTAAGCTGAAATCTAGATCATAAAAGTAGAACATAAATAACGGAAACTTGAGATTTTGGACCAAGGCAGAGGAGGCTCATGATTTATTTACTCAAATCTCTGGAACAAAGCTCACTTCTAACATGCCTTGAACAAGAAATTGCAGCTAAAGAGGCTTGCAATCTTGTTCTCACACAATAGAAACAACAATTACACTAACTCCTTGTTGGCTAAAGAGGCTCAACAATTTGCTTATCACAACACAATTGAACAATACTTGAGTAACAAATAGAAGGCACAATAGGCTCAGCGTTTTGTTCTCACTAGCACGGTTAAGAAAAACTAATGAGCAAAGGCTCTTATTTATAGATGAGCAGAGGAGTAGGGAACCCTAAAATCTCCTTGCTTTCACAATCTAGGGCTTGCTCAGTGAGCAAGCTTTATTACTAAATCTAGAAAGAAGATAACAACTAAAACCCTAGAAAGCAGAAAAAGCGGGAAACTCATCTACCATTGTCTTAGTATCAGCAGCAGTCCTGCATGTGTAAATTCCCATCCCTAATGGAAAATGGAGGGAGGGTTTCTTTCTGACTCTCAACACTGTGTGAACCTCGTGAGCTTGCCTCAAGAACTCCATGAAGACGACCTCGTCTGACGAATACCTAGGTAACATGAGCGGGGCACCTGAATAGCCATAGACCCGGAGATAGGTAAAAGTAGGAAACTGTATAAACCAATTTGCCCACTCCGCCATTGCTGCCCTGGCAACTAAAGATATACGGACATGGAACTCATTGTCCAGGTCTTGCACTGTGTACATCAGAAAAGCCTCGTTCACTCTCTTGTAGTGATGCAATGACTTCGTGAATTCCAACTGAGGGTAGTAGTTATATATATGCTGCACACTCAGTGATCGCTCGGTGTTCAACCCTCTGAATTGACCTTGGTAGGCCACCAGGTAGATTAGGTAAGACACCATATGGAATACATGAAATTGGAAGTATTCTGTTATTTGCTGATGTAAACTGTCACTGATTAAGGTAGGCCAATCATAGAATTCAGTCTTCTTCATGATGTGAGGTATGGCATAAAACATCCAAGGTTGGAACTTGGTAGCATCCTCTGCGCTAGTGACCCTGTTGAGCAAGGTGATGATGATGGCGATCTCGTCTTTGAATTCTCCTCGCCCGACGTTCTTGGGCAATGTTTTATGTTTTTCCTTATCCATCTCTGTGCAATCTTCTTACTATATTTATCTTTGTGCATCTCCCATATTCTTTCACATTCACCCTTTGAAACAGTGACGCTTTCAGGCCATGGGGGAATGGAAAAACACTTCTCGATCACATTAGGCTTCAGACTGCAAATCAATCTACCTTCAGCTGACTGAATCTCCCTGGTAGCCGAGTTGTAGTGCTTAATGCAAGCGATTACGAACTCAAGACTTTGAATTGAAATAGGAATTGACATTGCTGCGAGGAGTCCAAAATTTCCCAGGTTCCTGATTGATGTGTTGCCTGCTTTCTCCAAGGCATGTAAATCGAACACTGGCTTGACATGATGCAAATCCGTCTCAGCTGTTTTGATATAGGCGTGATAGAGAGCTGATTCAGACTTGAAAACGTCGGGAGTGTACTCCATTTCGGAAAACTCGAAGAATGACTGTAAACTTGCCCTGGTTTTGACAAGTTTTGAGCAATTTCTATTTTTAGAAAGCTGATTTTCTCGCTCCAACGGACAAAATTTTTGAAATTTTTTCTAAGGTATGGGTTTTGCTCAGAATTTCGATGCAAGACAACCCAGATCGTCCGTTTTTGAAAATTTTGATTTTTAACTGAAAAAGCAGCAAACCCTAATTTCTTCAAATTTTCCCGAAATAGGCTGGCATCTGGGTTTTGTTCAGAATAAGAATAGAAATGGACCCAGTTGATTAGATTTGCAAAACCCTGACGATTGATCGAAAAAGCAGCCAACCCTAGATTTTGAACTTTCTTGAAAAAAAAACTGCGATATGGGTTTTCTTCAGAAGACTGATTGGAAGGGACCCAGACGGATGAAATCTGAATGCACTGAGGTTTTCACTGACATGCAAAAAAAAAAAGCACTTGCTGCAACTTGATGAAATTCCTGAAAATTCCTTCAGAAGATTGAAGAGAAAAGACCCAGATGACAGAAAAATGGAAAGCCTTGGCCTTCTACTTGAAAAACTTGATATTCTGGATGAAAAAGCTCGAAAAAAGTAAGGGTTTAAGTTGCTGGTCTGAAAATATTGATGAAAAACCAGCAAGCTATGCTCTTGAATCTTGAAAAATATCTTCAAACTTGTAGCTCCAACTTTCTTCTCTGACTGTCACCTGCAAAAATAATGAAAATTTCATGAAAGAATGATGTTAAATAGACTTTAGAGATTGAATTAGGTTTTGCTTTCTTTGCTTTTACTTTCAAAACCCTAAAATCTCAGTTGTTCAACTAATCTGGACGCCACCCTTCACTTTGGAATTTTGAAACTTTTGAAAATCTTGAAAATTTTCGAAGGCATGAGAAGTTGGGCGCCCTTCTTCACCTGGGGCGCCCACTTCATCCAGTGTTAGATTTTTTTTTGATATTTTCAACTTTTGACCATTTTGACCCCTAACTTCGCCATTGATTTCCCGTTTGCAGATCGATCCGACAGGCAGGCTGAAGGTTTCACGGCGGAGCCTGACTGATTCTGAGAAAGTTTTTCTGGAGGAGTCTCTGGCTAAAAACTTGATCTCGACCTTCGAATTCATGGGAGCCTTTTCCTTCGAGGGGCTCCAAACTTTCACAGTGTTAAGCCATTTTTCTGATCTTCAATTTCTTCATTAGCTCCTCTTCTACAGATGATCTCGTCGAATCTGGAGCTCCAGGCGTCGGATCGGCTGACAGTTGTGCTCATCGCGAAGCTGACAAAATATGAAGAGGGGTCTTTTGGAGAGGATTTCGTTGGAAAGTGAAGTTTGTCCCCTCAAAAGTTTGGGCGCCCTTCTTGACTGGGGGCGCCCATTTCACCTAGACTTAGTTAAATTTTCACTTTTCTGTCGTTAGCTTTTGAACTTTGAAATTCAACTCTTGTCGGACCCTCCGTTCGGCGCTTCGTATCTTGTGACTGTGGACTTTGATTGACGTGCAGGATATCTCATTGGAAAGCTGGATTAACCGTGAAGAGGTCACGTTAGAGCTTCGACTTCAGATTCATTTGATAGGGCCCCTGAAAAATTGGGCGCCCTTCTTCACCTGGGGCACCCACTTTTTGTAGACTTAGCCATTTTTTCACGATTTTCGTCTTCCAGTTTGAAACCTTCATTCTGAACCCTCGTCTTCGATTTGAATTTGCTGGAGATTGGGCAGTCGGACGTGCTGACGAAGACAAGCATCGCGAAGCTGGCAGAACACTGAAAAGAACAAGCATATTCTTGAACCCTAAAAGCGAGATCAGAGGCCTCAAAAAGTTGGGCGCCCTTCTTCACCTGGGGCGCCCAAACTTACCAGACTTAGTCAAATTTTTGATCTTTTTCAAATTCTTCACGTTGACTTCAGTTTGGATACCCCTATTTGACGTTGAATTCCGGATGACTGAGTGATCTGATAACTGCACCATTGAATCCATCGCGTAGTTGGCAGAGAACTGAACAACATTGACTGGAGGCGCAAACCCTAATTCTGACATTTGGTGCCCTAAAAAGACGGGCGCCCTTCTTCACCAGGGGCGCCCACTTCCTCCAGTGTTAGAAAATTTTCTTCATTTTTCACCTTCTTTCTCGTTCTTCGTGACAACTTCATGAATCCACCTTCTATTGAGTGCTCGCGAGTTGAATCTGACACCTGGCAGTCGAATGACCTCCATTGATGACCTCAGAGCTCCTGATATGCTTCTGAAAAAGCAGAATAGACCCACTAGGGCAAAACTGACCATTTTGAGATTCTGACTGCACTAGTTTGATGTGGGCGAGATTTGAGCCAATCAAAATCAATTTGAACCCTAACGGACCACCTTTCTATTTTTAGAAAATTTTGCCAGTATCCGTTTCGAAAGAAACCCATAAAAACCCAGAAAACGTTACTATTTTGAGAAAATTTCTAAAACTAGCAGTTTTCCTAAAATTTAGGGATGAAAAACTGAGATCTGGGTTTTGTTGTTTAAGCCGCTCTAAGCAAACCCAGATCGTTAGATTTTGAAAATTTTATGTTTTAACCCCTCATGCAAGATGCGCACACCTAAATTTTGACCTTTTTGACTGATTTGACAAGACTTTTACTCATTTCTTCAAAATGTCTAAGTGTAACAAAAATTTTAATTTTGGGGTACAACAGTATCCATTTAGGATGAAGACATTACGAAGATGTGCCAATTCTTGGTCCAAGTAATCTTCATCACAAATACGATAAGACCTCAAGGTGAGGGTTTTAAGAATACCACTTTTTTGACCCATGTGATGATGAGAAGAAGAATGGAGATAGAGGTCGGTTTGGGTAGCCTTGCAAAAAACCCGACGACCAAGGGAGCCATTAGATTTTTTAATGAGCAAGATGTCAAGGAAAGGGAGTTGGCCATTAGATTCAATCTCCTTAGTAAAGGCAATGCAATGGACCAAGCTATTTAGGTGAGCATGAAAATCTTCCAACTTGTTAAGCCCATGAGGCCAACAGACATTGGTGTCATCTACATAACGCTTCCACCACTTCGGTTTGAGGGAAGAGGAGAAAAGGGCTGTATTTTCAAACTGCTCCATGTAGAGGTTAGCAATGACAGGAGAAAGAGGGGAACCCATGGCTACACCATCAACCTGTTCATAGATCACATTTTGGAAAGAAAAGAAGGTGGATTTTAGGCACAACTCTACAAGAGAGGCAATTTCCTCATTAGTTTTGTGCCTGACAATCTTAATGGCATCAGGGATGGGAACCCTAGTGAAGAGAGAAACAACGTCAAAGCTCACTAAAATGTCATTATTATCCAACTTGACGTTCTTGATGAAATCAACAAAATGGGAGGAATCTTTGATATGGGATTCAAAATTACCAACCAGAGGAGAGATTAATTTCGCAAGGAAAGACGCCAATTTGTAAGTAGGGGAGTCTATTGTATCCACAATGGGTCTTTAAGGAATGTCTTTTTTGTGGATTTTTGGGACCCCGTAGATATGAGGCATCACTTCTTTGGAGGGAAAAAGACGCTTTTTGGTAGTGTCATCAAAGGACGAAAAGGAAATAGCATGTTTGACTTTATTGGGAATTTTTGAACAAGGGTTGCAAGATAAAAAAAACTCTTGACACAATCGAATCTAGAAGCAATACAAATCTAATTTGATATGGATTGTGGAAACTTACTATCATTGATATTTGGCAACTTTTCACTTTTTTTTAAACAAAACCCAATTAATCACTCCAAAATGAATCCATACGATTCCAAATGGTCATAAATGACCTTATTGGACACCAAAACACACAAACAACCTAAAACTCAAAAATAACAAAATGTGTGCTTATGAGGCTCCTGATGCCCCTGCATTAGAATTGACATGCTCTTGTATGGTAGGAGAGCTCTCTTTTTTCATGTGAGAAGAAGAAGAAACCAACAATCTACAGTTTGGACAGCTTCAAAGACTTCCTTAGGAAGAATTATTTGATTGGCTTTGAAACCAATCAAAAGATAAAATGGCTCTACTATAGGCAAGGAAATAGTCAAAGTTTTTAAGATTACACAACCAAATTTAATAGGCAAGCCATGTTGCTTTGCATAGAGTTGGAAGAACAAGATATCCTCACCAAATACCTTAGTGTATTGCATTCAAATTGTAGGAGGAGAGTTCTCACCACTAAGCCAACTGATTTAGATGAGGCTTGTGTGTTGGCATATGAATCATAGAAGAGAAAAAGAAGGGTGAGAAAGAATCTTCTAAATAGGGACAACAACAAAACAAGGACCAGTCAAAAGAAAATAAAGGAAAATCTTTCAAGAAATGGAAAGGTAAGAAGAAGAATGCTCTTGTTCCTCAATGCAAGGACCACAAAAATAATTGTTCACACTGCAATATTGATAGACACAAGGAAAACAAATGTTGGCAGCTGCATTCCAAGTTGTACCCAAAGAATAAGCCCAAAGAGGTCTCTAGAAGAAATGGAAATAGAGGACTGTAATGTCCCCATTTTAGCCATACGCTCTTCCATGGCTGATAGCCTATTTTCGGAAGCTTGTAGGCCAGTCAGAAGCTGAAATTAGGGTTTCCACTTTTTGAGGAGGTTTTGAGGTCTTGAATGCATGAGTTTTTGACGCATGTTTGGTGGAGCTTTCTGGGTTTTTGGAGAGCTTTGTGATGAGGTAACATGCATGACAAGATATTGACTTGCATTCTTGGCTGCTTTTGGAGGCTTGCATGTTGGGATTTTTTTAGTTTGGATTCTAGATTCCTTCAGGGTTTTCAGAGTGCTTCGCGGTGATGTGACATGCATAAGGAACAATGGACTTTTCTTTTGTTATTATGCTTGGGAGTTTGATCAAGCACTCAAGCTAATTCAAGAGACCAAGGAGTTATGTTTATTGCTTTTGCAAGATGAACAAGTGAATGGTATTAGGGTTTCTTCTATGTCCCATACTTACAAGAAGACCTAGGAGATAAATGTGTTATTGACATCATTTGAGGATATTTTTGAGCCTAAGGGACTGCCTCCTAAAAGAGATTCACTTGCTTCCAAGTCTCCTCTACCCAAAATAAGATTGTGTAGATAGTCCTTAGTAGAGAGAAATGAGGTTAAAAAGCAATTTCAAGAGATATTGGAACAAGATGTTATATATCCAAGTACCTTGCCATGTGGTTTACCCATTGTAAGGTTAAGAAAGAAGGAAATTTTTTAGAGAATGTGCATAGATTAGTGTGCTCTCTGTAAGATCACCATAAAGAACTGTTATTTGCTTCCACGAATAGATGACTTATTGGATCTGCTTACAACATGCAGAATATTTCACCAAATTGGATTTAAAATTAGGGTACCATTAAGTACAAATGAAGGAGGATACATGGAAAACCACTTTCAAAACCAAGAAAGGGCTCTACAAATGGTTAGTTCTTCCATTTGATAAATGATGTTTTGAGAGAGTTCATAGATACATGTGCCATAGTGTATCTAGGTGACATACTCATTTTTAGTGCAGCATGGGAAGAACATTTCGTTCACGTACAATAGGTTTTGGAAATATTGAAGGAAAGACAACTCTTGTGCAATTTGAGTAAGTGTGACTTTGCAAGAGAATCTTTAACATGTTTGGATTGTGGTTGGAGGAGGTGAGTTCAAAATGAATCTTACAAAGGTATAGAGGCTATAAAAAATTGGCCCACACCAAGGAGTGTTGTAAGAGGCCTTCCCAGATTTAACCAGATTTTTCAAATTCAATAGATATTCAATTTAACCAAACTTCTCTTACACCATTTATTATGAGTGATCAAATCAGGACAATGAATGGTTTGCAAATCTGCCACAATAATCTTGAAGCTCTATGCTTGTATTGAAAGATATGGCATTACATATTCAGAATTTCACTTTCAGTTTAACATATTTACAGTACCAAACTCAAACAGGGCTAGAAACAACTGTGAAATGCATACAGCAGACTGATAACCCTACTCAGAATGTAAATAAGGCTGAGATTTAAGAACATCAATGAGAATACTCGACTAGTTTCAATACACAGCTGTTACAGCAGAAATAAACATGATTTTTCTGAGTTTTACATTAACTGTAACTCTTATACAGCTCCTTGAACTTGGCGACCATACAATCTCTTCCTTAACAAGTATTACTATTATCATGCAAGCTACAAGACACAACATAAAAGGATGCTCAGACCTAGAAAGTAAGTTGACCTCAGCCTGGGAATGTAGAAGACATTTTCAAGAAAGATCAGCATACAAGGGCAGCCAATATAAATTCATTTTGGCACTCGTTTCTTCTGTGCAGTGGTGTGCCATGCCTGGAATAACACATTCGCCTCTTCTCAACCTCCAAGAAGTTACCATGACCCAGTAGTAGATTGATACAAAAGTCGTCCTTGCTCAGCAAACACGTCCTTTCATATTCTGACCAATTTCTTCAAAATCATGACTTTGGCATGAGACTTGTGCTTGAGAATGATGCGCCTAGAGTTCCTTCACACTGTCTTGTCTTCAAGACTGTAGTTGGGGCTTTAGACTCAACTCCATGAAGGTGTAGTATCTCAATGAATAGTAACTCGAAGATCTGAGATATGACCCCTATTTCTCTTTCCTTCAGTCGCTTGAAAATCAATCTTGCCTTGGTATGAATTTCTCAAATTTGTGCCCATCAATTCTTCAATGAAGTGCAAAGTAGTATGATTGACTCTCTCAATGATTCTCAGCTAGGGTTGATGGTTTCACAACCCAAATTGAAACTATAGGGTTTCCAAAACCCTCAGTATGAAAACCTCCAAAGGCTCTCCAAATTTGATGTGAGAAAAATAATATCCAGAATGTGAGAAATGAGCTCCTTTTCGCCTGTTATATTTTCCCACTTAATTTCTTGCTCACAAATATAAAGTGACTTTATAAAGTTCATATTTAAATATTTCACTTAAGTCACCTTATAAACATACTTTATTAATTATGTAATATCAACTTTTAAAATTGACTTGTCACTTAGGCAATATTAAATAATTAAGTAAATGATTCCCTAAATTCAACTTTAGCCTCCAGGAATTAGAAAGGCTAAATGATCAATTTGAGTGGCTACTGTGAAGGGGACATTACAATTCTCCCTTCCTGAGATTGCTTGCCCTCAAGCAATTGCAAATTGGGATGCTGCAGAATCTGTTCTCCTTCCCAAGTTGTGTCCTCCGTTGGCAAGTCTCTCCATCTGACCAAGAACCCCTTAACCACTCTATTTCTCAATCTCTTCTCTCGAGTATCTACTATCTCCCGAGGAACCAGAACCAAATGCCCCTCCTCATCCAATGGAGGCAACTCAGAGGATGAAGTAACCTGCTGCCCAAGTGCCTTTTTGAGGCATGAAACATGAAACACATTGTGAATCTTATTGTTCTCTAACAACTCCAACTCATATGCTACCTTCCCAACACGTATGGTGATCTTGTAGGGCCCGTAAAATCGGGGTTTAAGCTTCTTTGCACCACCCTTCTTCAATGAAGATTGCTTGTAGGGCTGCAAATGTAGGTAAACCATATCTCCAATCTCAAAGCTATGCTCCACCCGATGCTTGTCTGCATATGTGTTCGGTTGATTCTGAGCTAATTGCAAATTAGCCCTGAGAGCTTTCAGAATGTCCTGACTCTCTTGAATCCAATCCTTAGCCTTAGGAGCTCTGCTCTCCCCAAAAGCTAAATCCATGAAAGATGATGCATCATACCCATAAAGTGCCCAGAAAGGTGCCATACCAATCGACATGTGGTAAGTGGTGTTGTAGTAGTGTTCACCCAAGTGCAACGACTTGACCCACATTCTTTGTTGACCTAAAATGTAGTTATGCAAGTACACCTCAATCCATCTGTTCACTATCTCTGTCTGTTCGTTTGTCTGAGGGTGATAACTCGTGCTCGGAGTTAACTCTGTCCCTGCCAGCCTGAATAACTCCTGCTAGAAAGCACTCAGGAACTTGCTTCCCTAGCACTCACTATATATCTCGGCAGACCATGCAACCTGAAAATCTCCCTGAAGAGCAATTTTGCTACCTGGGGTGCCTTATACTCTGATGATATGGCGAAGAAATGAGCATATTTCGTCAAACGGTCCACAACCACATATATGCAGTCCTTACCATGAACCTTGGGAAGACCAGTGATAAAATCCATGGAAATGCTCTCCCACTTCTGCTCAAGGATGGGTGGAGGCTAGAACAAACCTGTTGGATGTGAGTGCTCGGACTTGTTTTGCTGACAAGTCATACACTCCCTGACATGCCTCAATACATCCTCTTTGAGGCCCTTCCAAGAGAACCTCTCTCTAATCTGCCGGTATGTTTTGAAGTAACCCTGATGACCTACTAAAGGAGTGTCGTGTGAAGCTCACATAATCTTTTCTTTGAGTTTGGATTCTGGCACTAAGTAGATTTTGCCCTTATAGAAAATAATATCATCCATAACTCTGTATCGGTCATTCTGTACCTGTTCGTCCATCATCTCGCATGCAAACTTGGTCTTGGAGTACTCTACCAGGAGATGAGATTTCCAATTTGTTGAAATCTCTACGAGTGAGCAAGCTGGTGGTTTCAGAGATTTGGCCCAGCTCAAGCAAGTGGGGAATTTGGAGAACTATATTGGTGACTTTTAGAAACTGTTAGTGATGGTCCCTAACATTTCAGAGAGGCAATTGGTGGTGCTATTCATTGAGGGTTTATTGGAACCTATGAGAGGTTGGGTAAAAGCTTTTGATCCATCCACACTCCAGGAAGCCATGAAGAAGGCTAGAAGCATGGAGCTGGTAGCCCCTCAAAGCAGATATTCATCTAAGGGGTCATGTTTATACCGAGATAACAAATCTTTCTCCAAGAAGAAGGATAAATCAGATTCTAAGGGCAAATCAGTGGCACCTTTAGATCGAGATACACTCAATGATCTGCGCAAAAAGAAGTTGTGTTTCTATTGTAAGGGGCCCTATGATGTGAACCATGATTACCCCTTAAGACCTAAGGGGAAAGCTCATAGAGTAATGTGGGCATATTATGAGGATTCAGAGTTAGAGAAATTAGATCAGCAATCTGATTATGAGGATTCAGGGAATGAGCATGAAGAAGAAAAGCAGGGAAGTGAAGGAGAACATGAAGAATCAACAAAGCAACAGGATGCACACCTTACTAGCATCCAGCAGGAGGGATCATTTAGGATGTGTGGAGTTCTAGCAGGGCAAAAGATCATCACCCTTCTCGATACAGGAGCAACCCATAATTTCATTGATGCTCGATTGGTTGAGAGGTGCGGTATCAGGACTGAGGAATTTGAGGGGATAAGAGTCAAGGTTGCAGATGGATATACCCTCAAATGTGATAGGAGAATTCCAGATTTGCCCATGTGCTTGAACAACTATGAGTTCAAGACGGACTTCTATGTGGTGAACATGGGTGATACCAACATGTTGCTTGGCATGAGATGGATCTCAGAGAGATGGAGATGTCTTTCCAGGTTGATGGAAAAACTCATGTTCTTAAGGCAATCCAAGACTCTAGTTTCAGATTGATTTCATTCAGGAGGATGGAGAGGCTAGTGAGACATGATATGGTAGAGTGGGCAATAGAATGTGTGTTGATGCCCACACAAGGGGAACGACAGAAGCCCAAATACCATCCAGATATCCAGGAGCTAAGGATTAAACATACGAAGGTGTTTAATGAGATTCCTCCAGGCAGACCTCCAGATAGAGGGATTGAGCATATCATCGAGTTGGAGGAGGGCGCCAAGCCTGTGATAGTTACTCACAAACAACCCAAGCGACTCAAGGATGAGATTGAGAAGATGATTAAGGAGTTGCTCGCAATGGGGCACATTAGACCAAGTAAGTCTTCCTTTGCATCATCGGTAGTGTTGGTTAAGAAAAAGGATGGTATGTTGCGAATGTGTATTGATTACAAACTCTTGAACAAAAGAACAATTAAGAACAGGTATCCCATCCCTAAGATTGATGAGTTAATATATGAGTTACACAGTGCCCGTTTTTTTCTCTAAGATTGATTTGAGGTCAGGCTATCATCAGATTTGTGTTAGGGAGCAGGACATTGAGAAGATTGCATTCCGTTGTCATTGTGGGCATTTTGAGTTTGTGGTTATGCCATTTGGGCTAACCAATGCTCCAACAACGTTTCAATCCACAATGAACAGGGTCTTCCATTCACAGCTGAGGAAGTATGTGCTGGTATTCTTTGATGATATCTTGGTGTATAGTAAAACATGGGACGATCACATTTTGCATCTTGATACAGTATTGGGTATTCTTGGAGATGAGTCCTTGTATGCCAAGGAATCCAAGTGTGATTTGGGGATGACAGAGTTATTATATCTTGGTCACATCATCAGTGCCGAGGGGGTGGATATGGATCCAGAGAAGATTAAGGCTATTATTGAATGGCCTACACCAGAGAGTCTCAGTCAACTTAGAGGATTTTTGGGGTTGTGTGGTTTCTACCGCAGATTTGTTAATGGTTATTCACGCCATGCAGCTCTACTCACAAATTTGACGAATAAAGGGGCATTCGTTTGGACTCCAGAGGTGCAGGATTGCTTTGAGATGTTCAAACGAATCATGACTACTTGTCCAGTGCTTGCTTTGCTAGATTTTTCTAAACCCTTTGAGCTACAGTGTGATGCTTCAGGTGAGGGGATAGGTGCTGTCCTCATGTAGGACAAACATCTGATTGCTTTTGAGAGTCGGAAGCTCTGTGGCCCAGAGAGAGGATACAACATATATGATAGGGAGATGTTGGCCATTATGCATGCATTGGCCAAATTTCAATAGTATTTGGTGGGCAGCAAATTTGTGGTGAAGACAGATCACAACAGCTTGAGACACTTTCTTGGGCAATGAGATCTCAATGATTGTCAACAGAAATGGGTAAGCAAGCTACAATCATATGACTTTGACATTTCTTTTGTCAAGGGATCTTAGAATGTTGTTGCTCATGCGTTATCATGACGCCCACACTTGAGTTCTATGATCGGGATTGCTGAGGATTGGAGGCACCTGATACTGGCAAAGTATGCTAAGGACAGTTGGGCTACAGGGATTGTTGAGGGATTAGTCCTAGATGACAGATACACATTGTAAATGATCTTATCATTTATAAGGGGAGGATTTACTTGATTCTAGGGTCAGCTATGAAGAATTCAATTTTAAGGGCCTTTCATGATGCACCTATGGCAAGACATCTCAGATACTTCAAGACATACAAATAGATACGGGAGAGATTTACCTGAAAGGGCCTTAAATCAGATGTTCTATAGTATGTCAGAGAATGTCCTGCTTGTCAGCAGAATAAATAGGAGCACACACACCTTGCGGGCTTACTTCAGCCACTTCCGATTCCTGATAGGAAGTGGGAGTGTTTGTCGATGGACTTCATCATTGGCTTGCTGAAAGCCCAGGGGCGAGACTGCATTTATGTGGTTGTGGATCGTTTGACTAAGTATGCACATTTCTTTCCGATCACATCCACATATTTAGCTATTCAGGTTGCAGAGTTGTTCTTCCATGAGGTATTTAGGTTGCATGGTTTGCCTTGGAGCATCGTTAGTGATAGAGATAGCCGATTCATGAATCATTTTTGGCAGGACCTTTTCAGGCTATGTGGGACAGAGCTCACTTCGAGTGCTAGTTACCACCTGCAGACTAATGGACAGATAGAGATAGTGAATAAATGGGTGGAAGGGTACCTCAGGAATTACATTGCTAGACAACAAAAGGGGTGGGTTAAGTGGTTATACCTTTGTGAGTATTGTTATAATACCACTTACCATCTCTTCATTGATGACACCATTCATGGCCTTGTATGGGTATGATGCGCCGAGCTTTCTGGATCTTTTGTTGAGTGACAGCCGTGTGCCTAGTGCTGGTGATCTCTTACAAGATAACTAGGATATTATGAGAGCTCTATGGGAAAATATATAGAGGGCACAGAACAAACAAAAACAATATGCAAATTAGAAGAGGGTTGAGTGCTCCTTTGAGGTTGGTGATATGGTGTACTTGATGTTGTAGCTTTATAGACAATCCTCTCTTAAGAGGAGTGGTGCAAAGAAGCTTAAGCCACGTTACTATGGTTCATTCAGGAATATCAGGAAAGTGGGAGAGGTGGCTTATGAGCTAGAGTTGCCAGCTGACTGCAGAGTACATAATGTGTTTCATGTGTCATGCCTCAAGAAGGCATTAGGACATTGTGTAGTCCCCTTTACGACTTTTCCCCCATTGGATGATGAGGGGAAATTGATTTTGGTGCCAGAGGCTATTTTGGATGTTCGGGAGAGGACTTTGTGGAAGTGAGTCATCAGAGAATACCTTATCAAGTGGAGAAACTTATCAGTTGAGGATGCGACATGGGAGAGCGAGGAGATCTTGTAGCATCCTAAGTTGAGATTGCTTGGGGACAAGCAATTTCAGGATGGGCGGATTGTAATGTCCCCTTCTAGTTGACATTGACATATTGGCAGGATTAGCCTATTGGTGGCTCTCCTAGGCTAATGAGGCATGGTGAGAGAGTCATATGGCAGTCATTCGGTGATTATAAGAAATGCAGAAATAGACATTGAGGTTTCATTCTTCACCATCCAGATTTGTTGTTGATGATTGATGATTTCTTTTTGAGCATTTGTGGAGCCAAGTGGTCTACAGATAATCAATTGATCTTTGGGAACGAAAACTCCCATTGATTGTATAACTGAGGGAGTGAAATATCTCTTGAAGGGTTGCAGATTTGGAGGTGATACTTCAGTCACTTCATTGGGCAAAATTTGTGGCCTTTGGTTAATTTTGGTGAAAATTCGATTAGAGCTATTTGGGGATTATTTGGTATTAAGAATTTCTTCCATTTTGGCATCTTGGAGGGCAAATTGAATCAAGGAAGAATTCTGATTTTGGTAAGTTTGAAATTACTTTTTATAGTCTGCATACAAAATACTACGACTTGCACATGGAGGTCTCCTTTTGATGTGATTTTGCTTGAGAGTGGTTCGATTTGAAGATCAAGCTTATAGAGTTGATTTGCATTGAAGAATTGTAAAGAGAAAGTTGTTGATATTTGATGAAATTCTGAAGACAAAGTCTGAAGCAAATTGGGACGGCCTTGGAAGCACATTTTTATTCATTATAGCTCATACTTGTTGTGACCTTTTCACACACCACCCCATTCAAAATGGGGACCCCCCTAATTTTTGCTTTGTTTGGGTCTTTTGGCTTGGTTTTTGGTTCGTTTTGTTGTCGTCTCTCTTTTGTTTCGGTCTTTCGGGGGATGTGCCCGTAGTTGAGCTTGAACTTGAGATTTTGGCTAAGTATGAGAATTAGGGTTTTGAATTTTCAGACCAGTTTGAAGTCAAATGGAGTGAATAAATTGAAATCTAAGTTTGACACTGCAGTTAGCATGCTTCCAGCAGGTTCACAGCAAAATTTCACCGAGTTCTGACAACTTTATTTTTAGTAAGTACCTAATTTGGGGTGTTTTCTCAGCACTATTGAAGTTCTGACCGTTACACTGCATCCAGAGCATGTCAAGCTATTTGTCTCCAAGTTTTGAGCTGAAACAGACAACTTTCTATTTTTAGCAAGTTCACCTTCAAGAGCTGATTTTAGGGTTTATATGCAAAGTTTTTCAGTGCATGTTTGGAGATTCTTTCTGGGTTTTTTGAGACCTACGCAATGATATAACATGCAAGATGAGATGAGAACTTTCAATACTTAGCCTTCAGAGGCTATTTTTAGGGTTTGCATGTTGGAATTTTATACGTATGTTTGAACATTCTTTGTGGGTTTTTCGAAAGCTTCGTAGTGGTGTAACATGCAAACCAAGATTAGGACCTTTTTCAGGAGCCGTCTTCAGAAGCTATTTTTAGGGTTTGCATGCAGGACTTTTCAACGCATGTCAGGTTATTCTTTATGGGTTTTTCAAGAGCTATGCAGTGATGTGACATGCAAGCAGAATTGATCACTTTTTTAGAGACTTACTATTTTTAGCAGGATCATTCCGGCAGCTGCCCAGCACCTCAATATCACGAATAGACTGAAGTGCAACAGAAACGAGGTCATCTGATCGACATGCAAGTCAGATTAGGGTTTCTAGCTTCGGGACCCAAAATTAGGGGTCAAACACCAAAATTTTCGAAAACTAGTGTATCCCACTACGATCAGTATCTTTTAGGCTATCCACTGGTAAAATTTGAAGGCAATCGGAACACTTACTATTTATAGTAAGCCACTTCTGAAACATGCTATGAATAGTAAGTCAGCAACAGGCGCTAGTGTGAACAGGCAGGTCATACCATTAGGGGTCACATCATTCAAATTTCAAGCTGAATGGAGTTGAGGAAGTTTCGAAATCAAGCAGTTACTATAAATAGTAAAACACCTCCAAAGACATGCTATAAATAGCAAGTCATGAAGATCCTATGGCGCAAATTCCAAATCAATCCAAGCTTTAGAGGTATGAAAATCAGAGGGCTTACTAAATATAGTAAATCAGGAGTGAGAAGCCATAGAAATTTTCTAAGTCTGAGGAAATTCCTGCTCATACCCCAAAATGTGCCCAAGGAGAAGCTGGCAGAAGGATGAAAATTTCCAAGTGTTGTTAATTCCTGCTCCTACCCCAAAATGCTCCCTCAAGCTGGTAGAAGCCATGAAATTTTTTCTAAGGCATGAGTTATTCCTATAGGACCCCCAAAATGCGCCCTCAGCTTGAGAAGGTGATGGAAATTTTTTCTAAGTCATTGATAAGTTCTTGCTCCTACCCCCAAATGCGCCCAAACATATTGAAGGTGTTGGCTTTTAAAAAATTGTCTAAGTGTTGGATATTCCTGCTGGGGTCATGAAATGCGCCCATCTCCAAGTTGCTAGGTGGATAAAAGTTTCTAAGTATTGATTTTCCTTCTAGACCCCCTCAAATGCGCCCATGTTGGTGATAAGACTTAAAATTTTTTCTAAGTATTAAAATTTCACCTCTAGAGGAATACACCCAGGCTTGAGTAGGGTGATGAAATTCACTAAGGCATGGATAAAATTGGCGTGGATATGTCAGAATGTGTCGACTTCAAGATGATGAAGATTGTCAAGGCAAAGCAAAGAAAATATGCCCAAAGATCAAGAATGAAAATAAATTTGGTGGCAAAGTATTTTTTTAAGGTTAATAAAATTAAAAAATTAAATGAACCCCTTCGTTTGTAGACACATGAATTTGATGCTTTCTGAAGGAAATTTTCTTCTGGGTACCGGATATCGTCAACAAGGAGATGATTTTAAAACTTTTCACACCTTGCCTGAGACTTTAAGTTGGAGATTTTACTTAGGCGCTTGCTTGATGAAATTTTCCAGAGGAAATAAAGATTTTCTAAGGCAGAGGAATAAAATATGGAAATGCCTAAGTTTGTTATCGCCAGAAGGATAAATTATGTTGAAAAATGTTGATGAGGTGAAGCACGCTCACAAGCAGGAAATGAAATTTGTCTTAGGCACAAAAAATTTGCAGATGAAGTGAAAGTCAAGCATCAAGTTTCCAAATGCGCCCTGAAGGTGGATAAATTTCTAAGGCACAAATTCTAGACATAGGTCCCTAAATGCAAAGGTGTTGGAAGTTAGGAAGAAAGCAAAGTTGGCTAGAGAAAACGATGAACCCTATCAAATCTGAAGATCACTCAGACCTTGGAAGTCAAAGCATGAAAATTAGGTAAGTGAGGTGAATTTATATTATGAAGTGTTATGATGCTCTTCTCTTGCTTGTTTTGCAGGGTGAGCACGAAGGCCAAGGCATGATGACTTGGGGAGATGAAGCGAGTACTTGGAAGAAATGGCTAAATGTTGACCCAATGTTGCACCCAACATAGTCAGGTGAGTGGCAAGGAGGAATGATTGAATCCAAGACAAGAAAATCTGTCAAGTTCAAGATGGAGGAAAACGATGAAGGCCTAGGTGTTGGAGACTAGCATCATGATAGATTGAAGAACAAAGTAGAGAAATTCTCCTTAAGTGTAAAGTCCTTCGATGACCCAGAGGATGTTCTCCAGCATGCTTTGCACAACTTAAGATGCAGTGACAGGAAGGAGAAAATCATCGTGAAACAGGGTAAAAAGTTACAGCCTTGGAGTCAGATCGAGAACGTGCCTGCCATACCCTTCAAGAAGTTGAAGCCACAATGATCAGACTCATCCAATTTGCAGTAAAAAAGAACAAGAACAGTGTGAACGCGTTTCCACATAGGATTCTTCTAGAAGATGGTGGACATTAATTGCTCATTTATTACTCCACTCTTCTTGATGGCGGTTTTTAGGGTTAGGGCTGTTGTGGCTTGATCTGAGCTCTTCATTGTAATTGAATTTGAGCTGTCCATTGAACTGGGCCAACTATAAAGGGGCATCCCCCCCTCATTTGTAATTCATTAGATTAGACGTAGAGAGCATTAGAGAAATAGCCTAGAGTTAGCATAGCTGATAGATTGATAGTATAGTTTGAAGAAGAAGGAAAGTTTTTCCGTTAAAAACTTTGTAAGAAATTGTTGTGAACACTCTCTCAATAAAAAGAGTTTTCATTGATGATGATCTCATTTTTTGTTGTGAGTAGCTAGCGAGGTTTCTTTGTCCTTCTACTTCAAGTAGGACTTTAAAGTATAGTAAATAGGTTTTGTTTCATGCAAGTAGTAGTTAGTAACTTTGTATATCCATACCACTAGTGGGCTCGTTGATGGTGAGTTCGCCTTGTGTGGTCAATTGGAACATTGCGGACTTAACTTCGTTTGTAATTCACATGTTGGTATGCATTGTTATGACGGTGTCTTTGTGTTGGATTATGATCTAAATACGTTTAGTTACTCCCTTTGAAGATTGCACCGGTTTTGTGGAAGTTGTTCGAAGTGAGGCAAAGCAGAATTTGGTTGAGGCTTGTGAAAATTGATCTCCACGTCCCACGCGTAGATTAGTCCATAGCATCTTCTACCTCTGCAACCCTTTATATTCAATACTTTCTGGTTAGTTCAAGAAACAAGAGCTTTATAGACAAAACCTTTCGAGGGGACTTACCAGAACAAAACACATTGGAGCATATAGCTTGCATGCTTTCCCCCCCTCCATCTTGTGGCCTATTTGGAGTAACAAGCACCATTTGTCTCCAACAATGAGACCTGCCTGAAAACTTGAGCATACACTTTCTGTTGATAGACTGTCCAATATCCTCATGCTTTTCGTCCTCTGCTGCAATGGCAGATGCCTGCTTCTGATCTGCGTCCACTATATCCTGTGGATTTGCCTGCACACTTCATTTTCAAAAATGTATTAGGGTTACTGTTGCTCTCCATCTTCCTCCCAATTCAAGTGAAATATTTTTGTTGTCTTGTTTTTATGTTAAATGATTGTTGAGGCATTTAATACATTGTTCTTGTTATGATATTACTATCAGGATTCAGCTGAGTAGATTTTACAAGTCAAACTCATTGACCCATGTTTCATGAGTAATACCTCCTACTTATCACATTGTTCTTGTTTTAATATAAACATGTTTGCTGTTATACATGTATCATTTATTATATGATTTTTCTTGTGTTTTATTAGTTTTATTGCAAACCAATTGGGAAACACTCTTGGAAGTCACCCATAAGTTTATTTTCTAAAAATCTAGTCTGTTACTGTTATCATGATTTTGTGTGTTTGATGCTGTAGTTGTAAGAAGGTGCTGAACATGAGATTGTTTCCAAACGAGAAGACTGGCAAAACATGGGATCAAAGTGTAAGATTCTAACATATTTGACATCATCTTATTAGTATTTGTCATGCTAAATTTAAATGGTAAACTGATACTAAAGAGAAGTTATTGCTTCTTCATCATATGTTGTGTTTGCCAAAGAAACATTTTTTTAATACTCGTATGGACTGCAGTTCATTTTAGCCATGCAGTCTATACTTGATAAATACAAATGTTCTCACTTAATATTATTTAATGCAAAGTTCTATTTGGTATTTTATTTTTCCATTCATATATGCCTAATAATTTTCCCCACTTTTTGCAAATTTTAATGGAAATATTGTATAGTATTATAAGATAATTTTATAAAGACAAAATAGCATTTTTGGCCTTCAATGTCATGTCCCCAAATTGGAGGTATGTTAATTTAATTAAATTATTTAATTAAGTTGTCCAAATTATTGATATTTCATGAGGATAGCTTAATTGATGATTTAATTAAATCAAGAGGTGTTATTAAATTAATTATTTATTAAGCTATTCCAAAAAATAAAATATCAAAAGGGATGACTTATTATTTAATTAATTTAATAATAAAAAGTGACTTAATAATAAAATAATAAAATCACTTAAGGAATAAATCTGGAATCTTCTAGAAGCCTCTTGGTGATAATGTTGAAAAAGTATAAAAAGAGGTTTTGGCTATGCATTTGGACATCATGAGTTGAATACACTTTTTGTACTACACTGCTGAAGTTGAATGTTTAGCTTCTTGTTTTTTAGTCTTCGTTTGTGAAAGACCAAACCTAGCTGGTTAAGTGCCAATTTCGGTTGTGCAACACCAACCCTAGTTGGAATTGTGGAGGAGTTACTTCAGACTTCTCAATTGGGACTTCATTTGCAAAATTAGTGGCCTTGGCCAATTTTGGTTAAATCAATTGGAGCACATCATTCTCAGATTTTCAATGAAGTTATTCTCAATTTGGGGGTGATCAAATTTGTAGTTGAGAGTCACATTTCAGTCTTCAAGAGAAGTCGACTTTGGTATTTGTTGATCAGAAAAATTCGTTGGTTCTTCATCAAGTATGATGTAGCTTATGTGGGACGACTTTATGAAGTTCCTTGTGTAAGGCTGGGCACATACTTGCTGGTCGATTTTATGATCAAAGTGTTGGTTGAAAATTTTGCGAACTTGTGAGGTTTAGCAAAATGGTGGTTTCAGCCACAGTGTGTGAGAATAAATCTCTCCTATTTATATGAGGGAAGGCTCCCCCTCAGATTTACTATTTTATCTGTTGTGAAAATGGTAGACTATATTAATTCTATGCTATAATTCATGGTGTTACTCATCCTATTCTCTTTTTTCAGAATAGATGTTTAATCTTTCCTCTTTTCAAGAAAGAAAATTCAGAATAGTAAAGGGAAAATTTCTGCTATTTAACTATTCTGAAATAGTTACATAGTGTTGTACCAAACCAAATTTTTTGCTTCATTAAGGCATTTTGCATTTAAAAGTCTAAACCTTGCTAATTTGTTGTAAAACACAGTTTTGGGCAATGTCAAGCATGGAGTTTTTGTCAATAGTTTGTCAGTCAAAGTCAGTTATATTGGTCAAAACCTGAAGCAGAGACTCAAAATGTAGATTTTCACGATGGAGGAGCATCTCAGACGACATTTCATATTGCAGACGGTCATGTTAATGATCGAAACAGAGTTTTTAAAGATCAAATCAGGGAGATTTCTCAGAGGAAAAGCCCAAAAGTGCAAGTATAGCTCAGGGGCGCCCAGTTTGTTGGAGGTCAAGATTCTGGTTAAAATGCTCAAGCATCCAGTCAATCTCTTCAGAACTAGTCTGGCTATCCGTCGAGCTATCCAGCGAAGCATTCCGAGAACCACAGCTCCGGTTATCAGCGACAGAAGTCAAAATCCCTAAATTTTAGGAGATAAGAATTTTGCTCTTTTCAGGCAAAAGCGCGCCTCTAGCCTGAGGGCGCCCATCTTGAAGCAGGGGTAAATCTCGACAGTTTCGTTGCCAGATGCAGTCAATTCGTTCACAACTAGTCTGCTTATCCGATGAGATATCAAGTGCAGTCATCCGACTCTCAGAGTTCAGGCGGCAGTCATCCAAAGATCAGCTTAAAATGGAGTTTTCATGTTTCTGAGCTTCTCCGTTTATGCCCAGTGCAAGTACAAGCCAGGGGCGCTGGCTTAAAGGACCCCTCAGATGCCAATATTTGCAGACAGAGTCTTCACGACATCAGTAGTATACTAGCTCAGCTCTGC
>VDFB02381546.1:0-11169 GCA_007258455.2 Sequoia sempervirens | reverse complement strand
CAATGAGGTTTTCACCATTGGATGCGTTCTTTGTTTTTACTATTTTAGGATCAAATACTGCCATAGAATGGTTTTCACCATTAGATCCCTTTCTTATTTCCATATTTTTGCAACTGGAAGGCTTGGCATCCTCCTGCCTAAAAGCATCGTTAAAAGAAGCATTGGTAGAACAAGTATCAGATTCCTCACAGCAAAGGTAGTTAATAATAGCAGAATCATTGTCAAAAACAGGGAGATTGATGGGGTGTTGGGGTTCCCACTCGATAAGCTCGAGATGTAGTAAAGGAAATGAATCATTAGATGGGTTGAGGTTAGCGATTGTGAAAGCTCGGACAGAAATGTCATCCAGGTTGTTAATGGTTATGTCGAGGCCTACAAAGGTATTTTCTTCCACATCATTTATCTCAATCAATGTCCATTCATCTTCACTTGAGTCATCGAAATTTTGTGTTTCAAAGACAATAGGATTAAAACTCGAGCTTTGACCCTCCTCACATTTGGGGGTATACTTTTTGATAACATCGATCTGAATATCCTCATAGGAAACATATGATAAGTTGTCCCACTCATATTCATTTGAATCTGTTTTAGAATTATCTCTTATTTGAAGAATACGCTCCACAGTTTTATTGGTGAGTTCTGCCCTTGCTTCTTTTGTGTATCCTAGTCCAGTTTTATCTTTATGTTGGAGTGTGAGAGGCTGGATTGGTTTTGTTATGCCTTGTTTCCTTAACCCAAGAGGTCCCTGTCCTGAATATCCCATCTTCTCCAGAATATTTTTTCCCTTTCCATATTGATTTGTCTCTATGATATTACTCATGGAAGTGGAAGCTTCCTCATCCCTATAAAGCCAATTTAGAATAGCCTTATCTTCTGATTCTTCATCGAAGTTCCCTACTTTTACAAATCTACCATCTAATGCCATTGTAGATTGTGCTGAATTTTGGGTGATTGTAGATGGCTGTCCATACGTTTGTAAGGAGGGTAACATCTGTGATAGATGGAAAGAGTGTCCAACACCATATTCAATTATTCCTTTGTCACTTATTTGTACTTTGTTGGTGAATTGGTGTGAGAGTGAAGCCAATTTTTCTTCAACATTTGAAGGGTTAGATTGTGCCACTTTGATCTCTTGTGATTTTTGTTATCTTGGAAGCCACTTTGATATGAAGCTTTGTTGTTTCTCATCCTTAGATGAATCTGATGTGGTAACTTCTCTATTGTGAGGTACCAATGTGTCCTGAGATGTTTTCAATGTATGACAAGCTTGGGTGTCATTATAGTCTATTGTGATTGTTACCTCCTATCCATTGACAGGAAATTTCAGGCACTGATGATAGGTGGAAGGTACTGCTTGCATATCATGAATCCAAGGACATCCCAACAGTATGTTGTATGGCAGTTCCCTATCTAAGACTTGACAAACCACATTTTGGACAATAGGTCCCACTTGAATGGGTAATATGATCAACCCTTTAGAGAATATTTCTTCCTCATCATATGCTTTGATTGTGATTTTTCTTCTTGTATCAATGGCTTCATTTGAGTATCCTAGTGCACGAATCAGCTTTAAGGTACAAATATTTAAACCAGCCCCTCCATCTATCAGGACATGCTTTACACAATGTTTATGGATGAGGACTTCAATGTGGAGGGAAAAATTATGTGGATGGGTGAGTGATACATCATCATGTTCGGAAAATGAAAGGCAATGAGGTGCATATAGATGTCCCACCATAGCTTGGAATTGACATACATCCAAATTGTTAGGTACCGTGGTTGATACAAGAGCTTGCTCAAGAACCTCTTTGTGCGATGGGGAAATCTTTAGAAGTTCCAAGATGGATATTTGTGCCGGTATTTTCTGTAATTGATTAATGAGATTATATTGATTAGAGGAAGGATCCACAGATGGGGATGATAATGATGCTTCTTTCAATATAACTTTAGATTGTGCCCTTGTTGTGGCATTAACTGGTTGGTACTCTTGTTTCCATTTGAGTGTGATTACGTTAATTTGGTTTTCAGATTTGTCCATATGTTGTACCAAATTAGTAGATGTAATGTCATTGTTTCGATTGATTTGATTGTATAACTCCTCATCCTCTTTGGCAGCAGAAAAACAAAGGATTGTTGTGTCATAAACATAACCGACATTCTTACCTTTGGTGTTTGCGGAAGAGGATTCTCCCTTCCATAATTGGGTAGAGGATTTTTGAATGTTGCATGATCTTCGTTTGTTATGACCCCACAAATACCTCTCTTTTGGATCTATGAGGTCTTAAAAATCGATGTTTTAATCGGGCCACCACTTTCACCATGTCTCTTTATTCCGATGTAGGGTTTAATGAAAGTCATTCCACCATGATGGCTCAATTACAGGGTCCCAATTTCTAGCCTCTTGTGCTTGAATAAGTTTTTCATCTAAAATTTCTTGAGGACCCATTCTACTCTGATTGCCCCACGTATGGAATTTTCATTTATTGGATGGTTGTTGGAATGATTGGGTTTTTGTTTCTCCACTGTTTTGATTATTCCCTTGATCACTACTTTGTTTGACATTAAGACCATTGTTTTGTTTGTTTGTAGTGGTTGGCATCAAGGTGAATACTGGTTTAGATGTGTGTGTATCAATCATGGTATCAATATTCTTATTCTTTTGCCAAAATCTTGGCTTTTCGTTGTTGTTGTTAGAGGAATTGTTATTGTTTGAACCTTCAATGAAGTGTTTGATTGTTCCTCTTTTGATTAGAGCCTCTTCGATTTTGAGCCCCTTTTCGATAACTTGTTCAAATGTAGATGGAAATTGTAAGTCCAATCGGTAATTCATGTCATCTACTAGGTTATCAATGAACATCTTCATCTCTCGGAATAGATCTAGGTATTTAGCAAAATAGCCTTTCCATCGCTGGAGAAAAGGAAAGAAACTTTTCACCCTTTGCTTGTTTGGTGCTGTGGTGTTCTTTTGCTGTCACCCCATACATGTTGAATGAGAAGTGTTATGAACCTATTGATCGTTCTTCTTTCAAAAGATTGATCCGTTCCAATTTAGAAAACCACTCCATGCAAGTGTTTCCTAAGCTTCTTGGAAATAATCATAGTAAGTAAGAGCCTTCGTGTGCAAACTCTACGCTCATGGCTCGAAATTCCCGTACGTGATCAAATGGATTGGTTCTTCCATTGTATTTGTTGTACGTCAGGTATTCACAATACCATGGAAATGGTATCATGTTAATGCTTGGGTCGAATGGATAAGGGCAAATGTCTTGTAAGGAATATCATTTTGTTGGCCCTTGTTGGATATTTTGGAACTGTAATTGTAATTGTTGGATTTGTTTCGTCAAAGCATCTATTTGATTTGGATTTTCTATACTAGTTGAGTTAGGTGTGGTTGTTTCCTTGAGTTGATTGACATCAAAGTCTTTAGGAAGTTTAGCACCTTTGTCAGCTAATAATAGAAGATACTTTTCCATATCTTGCTCTAGCATCTTTTCCATAAATTTATGGAAATGAGGGTCTTGTTGAACTTTCTCGATTTATTCTGCAGTTATTTCTTTCTCTTGTAAATTAGTGAGAGGATCAGTGTTGCTATATCATCCCCAAGGGTTTTCTTCAGCCATGGCTGCTATTCTTTCATTTTCTTCTTGTTGTTGTCTTTGATATGCTGATCGTGTAAAAATAGGCATACAAACTTTTTACTCTAGACTCTGATCTTGGATTTTTGATTGGATAAGTGTCGAGGTTTTTGATTTAAAATATGATTTAGTCATGTCTTAGTTTCATGATGGAAGGATGATAAAAAAATCATTGATAGGGAAACTTTGACAAAAAATCTCAGATTTAGTGATAAGGACACTTTGCAAGATGTTTCAAGATCTAGGCGTAATAGTAAAGTTTTTCCTTTTGTATGATTTGGACTATGAAAAAAATGTTTTGGACTGATGAAAACCTTGTTTTTGATATGGGTAAACTAACAAACTGTCTTACTAACTCTTTGCTTTTCTGACTTTTCGGAGCGCTAAAACAGAGTCGGATCACACATAACAGTAGCCAGACGCGGCGCAAACGTTAGCGTGCTCGTAGAAACCCAGTTTTTCTCTGCAACCAGCAAACGTTGCCCGCAAAATTAAACAGAGGATCCAGCATCTGTAATAGACCAATGAAGACAAGTTAAAATCAGACCTAAAGCGGCCAAACAGTACTCAAAGAATGCTTAAAATTTACAGGAGACCTAGTGTTGCCAGAAAATAGACTGAAGCGACGACTAAATATTAGACTCAAAGCTTAAACAAGCCTTAGTGATAAGCGCTTAAAAACAACAACCATGAGGTTAAGCATTTAATAACCATTCAGATTCTATGAAACTCACTTGGTCTGGTATCGTATTGTATGGCTGGTTGTGGTATGTATTCTAGACGAATTCTTTGACTGTGATTGTGGTGTTGCCTAAGAGCCCTTCTTTGATAAAATGCTTGTGAATCTAAGGGAGCTACAACATAGTCGTCCATATAACCTCTAGAGAAATCGTGATACCTATGAATAAAAGTCCTATGTTGGAGTAGAACTTTCCTGCTTTGATATAAAAATAGTTGCTTTCTCAGAAGTTGTTTGTATGCAAGTGTTTTCTTTGGTTTTCTGATTCGTTTGACAAGAGATTTCTTGACAAATTTGGTGGATACTCAATCTCGAATCATGGGAATTTCACAAGTGTTTTGATTTTGAAGATTTTTGTGATGATCTTATCTGATTTTTATGAGAGAAAACACAAGCAAGAATAGAATGGTTGACTTTAAAATCCTAGAATCTAAATAGATAGTGTATGTTCTTAAGAATCAAGCATGATTCTTCTTGATTTTCACTGGTTTATAAATGTGATAAGATATCTTTATGACTCACTCCTAAAGACAAAAGGTCATTGTTATATACTTGGAATGGGCCCACAGCCTTGAATTGCGCTAACTCACAACTATGCCATCCCTAGAGGGCTTCCATGTTTTTGTCTTTTCTAGGTGCTGCATCGAGTGACGGAAGTGGGATAACGGATCACCCGAGCAACAGGTCCTTGGCAATTATATGGTGAGTGTCTTGGTGGTAGATTCTTCCCTCCCCCGACACTACTGAGTATTACAATGTTCAGAAACCGCAAGTTGGATACTACACTATGGTTCGTAGATAGGGTTTCCATTCGTAGAGTGGAAAATGGATAAACTCCTTCGAGAGACCTCCCAATCTTTAAAACAAAGATTTTGGGGATGGTTATCCTGCACACTTCCGTTGAAAGAGGGTTTCCCCAAATTCACATAAATTTTTAAGTGGGTTGGAATACCATGGCTTTTGGTTGTCCCCACTTAGGTTGTTCCCGTAGGGTGAGTACTTTTTTTCACTACGGCAGGCCTGTCTAAAGATTTTTAAAAAAGCTTTAAAAATGCATAAAGAAAAGTGAGTCTGGTATTCTGATGCACCCAGTAAAGGGGAAAGCATAAACCTATCACCCAATCACAGCAAAGAAGTTGTTCTTTTTAAAACCCAAAAGACAAATTAGTTTAATCTACATGGAGATATTGCTCCATAAAAGCAAGATGTTCAATTTTCAATCCCACAAGAAATTGTGAAGTTTCTATCCTAGGATTGATCAATTTTTATCCATTTCTATCCTAGGATTGATAAATTTTATCCATTTGCTATCCTAGGATTGGTAAATTTTAATCAAAAATTAGACAAAAACAAAATCTGGCCACGGACGTGTCGGATCCAGATTAAAAAAATGATTTTAAGGATAGTGACGTGGCACGCTAAAACAGTGACACGGCACGCTGAAAAAGTGATGCGGCACACTGAAACAGTGACACGGCGCACTACAACAAAAACCCAGCGTGCTAAAATAGACCATTGGCGTGCTATAAAATCCAACTGGTGCGCTACAAAAAGTCACGGTTCCGCGAAAACTATCACGCTAATACCTGTAAGATACTTTTCTCAAAAATCAAGTAAAATATGGGGTTATGCCCCATGGTGGGCACCAATTTGTAAGTGGTAGAATGAGGAAAACAAACTAAACATGCTTCTACACTTCTAAATAGGACATTGCATCTAAGATTCAAGAAAATTAAGCTAATTTAAATTAGAAATCTTCAGAAATCTATCCTATTGCTCTCTAACTCTAAAGATCTCTCTAATCTACTTTGCTCTCAGATTTAGAAGCTAATTAAACTATTGAAATGACACTTAGAGAATGAGAAATGAACTATTCTATTTCCTATATGTTTAAACAATTAAAACTACTGTGATTGCAACCATGACTACAAATGTTGGATGCTGGATGAATGTTGGATGGAGGCTGGATGGATGCTAGATGCTTGAATGCTAGATGAATGTTGGATGCTTTGGAAAACCTGCAGAGTAAGATTGCATAAGTTGGGATCCTTTTTCTGTAGCCAAAGAGTTGTATTTATAGCTTTCACGGTAGCACATTTGTACAGGGATACGGGATAAGAGGCTGGGATTCAATCTGGAGAATTGAATGGCATGGGATGAGAAGATGGAGCTGATCATGGAGGATTGTTTCTCCCCATGAAAACACCAGGCAAGATGAGAGGGAAGATTGGAGGAAGAAGATTGAGAGGACTTCTTGCAGGTTTGTCCCCAAAGCTCTTCTCGTGAATGACAGTAGAATTAATTAAATTTTGAAAATTTAATTTTATTGGTGAGTGAATAGTGGTAAATGATTTATGCATTAATTTAAATAATTTTAATTCATTTAAATTTAGCAAAAAGAGGATTGAATAATTTAATAAATCAAACTATAGGGTTTGTTTATTAAATTAAAACAAAAGGAAAATGATAATTAAATAAAAGATTTTAGATATCTTTATTTAATTAAGAAGAAATGCAATGAGGTAATTAAATAACACAAATTATTTAAGTTGTGTATTTAATTTATAAAAGAAGTGATATTAATAATAATTAAATAAAACAAAAGTTTTAATTTGTTTATTTTAATTAAGAGAGAAATAATATGATAAAAATTATAATAATTAAATAAAACAAAGTTTTTAATTTTGTTTATTTAATTAGGAGAAAAATAGAAGAATTAATAATGAACTTAATATAAATAAATATTTCTATTTATTTATTAAGTAGATGAATTTAAGATTAATTAATCAAATAAGTCGTATTTAATTAATTAGAATCTCTAGACCATTTTTTGGTGTCTACACTTACCAACCTATCTCGGGTGTACTCCATGATAGTTCTGGTTTTCTACAGAAGGAGATCCGTGTCTTCCTTATCTTGTGCCAACACCACCTTCAGCCAATCAGTTACCATGATAGCATCCTTTCCAATTGACAAAATCTGCTTAATAGCCTCATTACCCTTGGTTCACACCATGTGCAACCAATTCATGGTGGCAACAACAAAAGCTTTCATCTTATCAATCTCGGTGATGATCTCCTAAGGCAAAGGATGCGCAAAAGAAACCGAAGGGTTAATGGATTGCAGGGGCTTCATTAATTCCTCCAAGCATTTACTGATATTTTCATTCTCTTTCTTCAACTCATGCTTGGTCTTTATTTCCTTTCTTAGCCTACCCACCATGACCACACTAGGTCCCTCATAATCTTCAATATCCTGTTCCATAGAAGTAGGCCCCAAGTTGAAAGTCTACACATTATAATCCTTTCTAGCCACATGATCTTTGTTTTTATCTAGAGCAAAGGTGGCAATGTGAACAATTCTATCATGAGCTTCATCTCTTTCAATCCTTGAGATCACCCTAGCCTTCTTCTTACCTTTATCTTTTCCAATTTTGGGTAGTAGTGTATCCTAATTCGGTGGACTATCTTCCATAATAACCTATTTTCTCTTTATCTCTTTGTCCAACCAACCAGGGACAGTGGATTCCAATTGCACCTCACTTTGTTTCTCCTCTTCTTTTTGACCTTTAGGTGCTTCCTCACTCAAATTTTGTTTATCAGTAGTCTCATCTATCTTACTTTCCTTCTCCTTAGCATGCTCTTCTTCATGTATAGGTGAGGGAACCTTCACTGTTTCCTCTTCTCTTGGAGGGACTTCTTTAGTTCTAATAGGGGAATCCGCATATGCAACCATAGGGGATTGCATTATCTTTTCAATTTCTTCCTTTGCACTATGGAGATCACCTTCATGAAATTACTCCCCTTCAATATCTGGATGATCCTCAACATCCTTTGACTCACTAGGCTTGCCTTGAGCTCCATGAGCAGAAGGCACATCATCATGTTGCTCCTCATGAGAAACCACCAGAGGGAGATCTGCCTCAGACACGCTATCCTTGGGAGAAGGAGTCCTAGACCTCCTTGTATACACCCTGGCCTTTTCCTCTGAACTTTCAACATTTACCACTAGTGGGGTAACTTCTTCCTCCCCCTCCTTGGAGCTCGCCTTCTCTGACAATTTTATGATTCTTCTCCTTTTGGGAACTGACACATCAACCTCAAGACCCTAATTTTTAGTCCCTTTTTGCTCAGATTTCCTGGTCCTTGTCCTCTACTTGGCCTTTGGTTTTCTCTATTTTTCTGCTTCTTAGACCTCTGTTTCTTGAATACCTTTTATCTTGATTTTGAACAGAGAGTCCAACTTACCCTTGCCCTTAGGATCTTGCTCGATAGATTCCTCAAAGGTGGAGTGGGGATCCAAATCTCCCATTAGAGCATAGGTGCAATGTACACCATTATTTTCCAACTCCCATAGCTTATGCTTTAGCCACATCCTAGTAAATTTGATAACTGGATCTGCTAGTTGTTTCAATTCTATCTTTTCCTCCTCTAGCCAATCCACATCACCAATTGGTCTGTCCTTTATTGCCTCATAATCGTGATCCTGGATCAATTTTCCATTGTCTTCCAATTGATCAGGAATTACCTATACATTGTACAACCGAACTGACTCAACTGGAAGCCAGGAGAATTTCTTCTTTCTGACCTCAAATTCATCACTGTAGTTGGTTCAGTAGTCCTCCAAGTTCACCTTGTGGCAATACTCTTTGCTGGCATTCTTTTGGGCTTCTCTTGTAATATCAAACCTTAATCTCCTAGAATGAAAAGACAGACTGAGGGTACTCATTTCTTCCTCTAAAGCTTGGGTGGAACCAATGGAAGGACAAACCTCTCCAGTGCCAATCCTTAGGGGAAAATCTCCACCAAATCCTATCTTGTGTTTGTCCTTCTTAACAATGGCATCAAAGTCACAGATTTTCCTAGTGACCTCCAATAGTAGAATGTGATTGGTAGGGTATCTTGGAAGTCTATATGGAGCCCTTTGGAAGCCATCAATCCAAATGTAGGAGAAAGTTGGGAACTGAATAAACCAAGCCCCATATTTCTTGATGAGTTCCTTTGCTAGATCTGAAATCCTGACATGCTCTACTTCCTGAAGCATTCTGGTGATATACATGGTAAATGCATCATTTTCCCTCCTATAGTTCGAACCTCCCAAGTGCAACTAAGGGAAAGCTTCATAGATAATATCCTGTTTGAAAATTCCCTTTGTATCCAATCCTTTGTAGGGGTGGAATCTTGCAAGTGCATAGACCAAATATGAAGTCATTGTGAAATTCTTGGTCTGCAACACATTGGATAACTGTTCATGGAGTACTCTACTAATGACCCCCATCCAATGGTAATTAATCTTTTCCTGTTCCATCCTCACAATCACATGGCACATCCAATTCTCAAACATGCCATCATTCTTCAATCCAACCACCCTGTTGAGAAGAGTGATGACATCATAGTACTCCTTGAACTTTATCTTGAATAGCTACTTGGGTAATTTAGAATAGTGAGACTTAGGCTTCTCCAGCTAGGAATTGATGAATTGTTGTGACCTCATAGTTTTCTCATCGTAGAACTCCTGAGCCACCATCATGCTGAATCCCACCACATGAGACCTGTCTGGCATATCAAATGTTTGGGCAATGGAAAGAGGGTTGAGATTCACTACAACTCTCCCTTGAGGACCAATTATTCTCTGTGTGTCTTGATCATAGTGCCTGGCGCACTCAAGGACCAACTCATAACACTGCACTGTAGAAGGGAAACCAACAACATGTGACAATCCTAATTCCATCATCCTTCTAGCCACCAAAGGAGAATCCTTAACCGCCATTCTTTCTTTAAAATCTTCATAATCCCATGATCCGACATTTGTATCAGTCACCTCCGACCAATCTAGAGTGATTTTTCTCTCAGGGATCCTTCTCTTAATGTTCATTTTAATCCTCTCTACATCAAACATTGAGGACCTAGCTGCTGCCTTGCTAGATTCAGCCTTCACTCAACATGGAAATCAATAAAAACCACAGGAAAGGGAAGGTTAATCCATCAAAAAACCATTAGAATGAACCTCATACAATCAAGTTGTTATTAAATTTCATATGAGATGACCACAAAAAATTTTGGGTTTCAAGACCATCCACAGAATTTGAGCCAAAGAGGAATTTTGGGAAATTCTAGACCGATCGGATTCCAACAGAATAACTAGGAAACACCTACTTAACCATTAAACATGATCATGATCAATCAATAAATTACATGGGAAATCCAAATATGACATGAAATAATCATTAAATGCATCACAAATCCAATTATCTCACATTCCTCTATATTTCATTAGATTTCGGGAAAATCTGTGAGGGACAAATTTCTGTGAAGAACGAGCCAGAAAGTGGACTTTGGAAAATCAGAGAGATGCAGGATTTCAGAGAAATCCGGACCTGACACAAATCCGTGAAGAAGTCAAAACTATGAAAGCAATGCAGATTTTGGGAATGAAGGTCTCATCAAGAGTCAGTCATCTTATTGAGAGGTCTTGGCGACTTCCGAGAGGTCACGCCGAAGGATGTCATCAGAAGAGGTTTCGATAAGACTTGGTGGTTTTGGTGTAACATCTTGCTGACTAGGGGGAGTCTCAGTGAAGCAAATGAATGTACTTTAGCCAAACAAATTTCATTTGGAATGAGGTCACACCGAGTGGGGCATGTCTTGCGACTGACGATATAATAAACATATCGATATGACCAAAGGGTAGTTGGGGTGAGGTTCTGGAAAATCCTTTTTGTCTCACCAAATTTCAGTGTCCAAGCAAACACTTCAGCTAGACTAAATTTTTAGTATGAGGTCCCAGTGAAAAAAA
>VDFB02381545.1:0-28232 GCA_007258455.2 Sequoia sempervirens | reverse complement strand
CTCAAGGGCATTTTCAACACTTCTTCATTTGAGCAACCTTATGCTGCTAATTTTCCTTCTCAAACACTTTGCATTTTGATAACTACATGCTGTCCATTTGAATCCTCAAGCCTTTTCAATCATTCAACCATCTTTGTTAATCATCTTGCATATAAAATCTTGCATCTTAGTCACTCAATCCATCATCTAAGGAGTACACAATCCATTCCAATCAAGGGCCAATCAAGGAGAAATCAACAGCAAGAAATGTGATATTGTTTCTATTTTGTTTATCCATTTCCTTTCTTATTCTATCTCTCTTTTGGCTAATCTTGAGGTGTCCTTGATAGTTTGTCATTCATATTCTTAGTTAGTTTGCACATTTAGAATATGATAGATATCAAGGTATCACAATGATAATTCATATTTTATATATATTAATATTTAATATATATATACTAATACATTTGTCTAAAAAAAATAGACCAACAAATTCCCTAATTCACCTTCCACACTTCTTTGATATACCCATTGTACACCAAGGTGCGATTGCTACTTAGATAAAAAGCTGAACTTCTTTAATTCGAAAGGAAATATGATCCAGGCAGAAGACCACAATCCTAGAGGGTCCTTGTAAATGTCTAAGTGGCTCAAATTTCCCGTCGAACATATTGTACAGAGTGGTGTACATGCACTCCGAGATCACCGGTGTCAATCTGCACCTTACACGTTTCGTTTTATTAGGTGCATTGCAATAGACATGCTCGTCACACTTGAGAAACATTTTCTTGAATTTTTCTGTCCACCCTTCGCTCCAATTCCAAATTTACCATTTCAATCCCCCAAAATTAGGAGAATTTGTAGGTATGAATTTTAAATTATGAAATACACAAGCTAAGAAGAACGAACTGCACCATCCGCTGAAACAATGGCCTCCTTGACGAGCTGCTGGCATTGCTCCATTCCAAGAGCCTCTGGAGGAATAAAATGTGGTATGTACACATTTTCTAAATCCTTAGTTATTTAAAAATAATAATTATGTGGTTGTTCATCTGAATATAGTATTAATTACGCTAAAATGGGTTTGTTCTATATAGCCACTGGGAGCAACGGGAGCTCTAGCATTTCAATAGAAGGGAAGAATTTGAGCGTGAGCTTGAAAAAGCAAGGTTTTAACCTTGAGGTTCCCATCCTCAAAAGTTGCTCGATTCAAATTCCAGAGGGGCAGTTATGGATGCTTTTAGGCCCTAATGGCTGTGGAAAATCAACCCTTCTCAAGGTTATTGCAAATACCTTCCTTTTATTCAAACTTGAAAATATGCGAGCATGCATGGTTTAATTCCCACTGGATATGGGACAATTTATTTTTCCATTTTAAACCTTTATTGAGGTTTTGTTGCACTTGGTTGTGTGGATAATCTTTGACCATATTTAAAAAAATTGTAAACATGGATCATTCTTGAATGTTTGATCACAACAACATGCAAAAGAAGCTACTTGTAAAACCAATTGATAAAGATAACATTACTTTTGTGTGAGTTCTGTTTGAATCTTGATTTTAACTACTTGATATGGGACTGTAAATTATATTAAGTTTTCAAAATCAATCACTCTCCCTGATGATGAGTGAGGTAGCACACTTGAAACTTCGGGCAAAAACTTCAACTCAGGTTATTCAGAAATTCTTCAAGAAATATCCAAATGTTTTTCGAAAATCTTTGTGTGAAAGAAGTTGGATCAAGTATATTCTTTTGTAAAATAAGAGCCACTTTGCACGCCCAGGTTTATAATAAGCTAAAATTTTAAATGAGATTTTGCTGACTCAATAAATTTGACTAGCAGCTCTAGGACCCTTGGAATCTGAAATTCTATTTCAGAGATTCTTAAGTTACTTTACCTTGAGATGCACTGCAAAGTTTATTTTATTTTAGTCCACCCATGGCTTGGGACTTTTAAGCATATTATGTAATGCTTGAGCAACAATCATATGATACTTACAGGTAATTTATAGTCATTGCCTTCTTCATTTTCTAGATCACTTCTCATGATGCAGATATTATCATTGTGGAAGGCTGGTATGAACACACAAGGTTATACTGTAGTTATCACCCCTAATTTGTTTATTGAAAATTTGTTAGCTCAAAATAGAATGAAATGCTAAGCAACTTCCTTTTCACTTTCTGATCACCAAGTTCCCAGAGTGGGTGAGGTGAGAGCATATAGTGTATGGGATTACAAATTTACTTGAAATGAAGCAGCTAAAAATAACATCCACTTATCTAGTGGGGTTAGCTAGGCACTTCCACTTTGCAGTGGGGAAGCATATTCAATAATGAAATGTAAAGCAAGCTCTTCCACTTTTCAGTGGTGAGTGAATACAACAATTAAAGCAACTCTTCCACTTTGCAGTGGAGAAGCATATTCAATAATGAAATGTAAAGCAAGCTCTTCCACTTTTCAGCGGTGAGTGAATACAACAATTAAAGCAACTCTTCCACTTTCCAATGGTGAGTGAGTACGAAAGTGTCATGTCCCCTTTTTAACAAGGACCTAAATTTGAATATGGTGGCAAATAGTGTTTGTCAACACTTAATTTGAATTTAATAAATATTTAAAATAATATTATAATAATAATAATTAAATAAATTTAAATTGTTGAATAATAACATTTAAATTTAAATAAGGCTTGGGACCTATTTGGCCGACCCATTTGGGAAGGCATTTCTGATCTGATACTTATATTAGCTGGATTTATTTTGGAGAGATCATCACACCATGGTTGGACGAATTGTCTTGAGATTATGTAGGGACAAAATCCTCTACAAGTTTGCAGTAAGGTAAGATGAAAACCTTGCTTTACAACTGTGGTTTCTCACCTCCGCACTAGTCATTTATCCACTAATGCTTCTCTAGTTTCAGGTTCGGGAAACATAGTAGTTACAGCCGCATTGAGGCAGTGACACAACATCTCGAGGGAGGAAATAAGAGCCGGTTCTTAGAGAGCTTGCATCCAACATAATATTCCTTGAACTGGGTCAGGCCATACATGCAGACTCCCCTGAAAGTGCTTGTTGTATTATCAGAGGCTTTCGCAATCCCCATCGAGTGCCATCATCCCGTGAGGTCCTTCACTCCAATGGCAATACAATATATATCGGGCTTAGTGGAAGAAGTTCGACTCGCATGTAAAGACAAGGCAATCAAACTATGTAAATAGGATATTCTCATTGCATTTGTGCATCATGGCAATCCTAAGCATAGTTAGTCAATAAGGTTGGCATTGGAGGCGCCATTGCAAAAGGGCGCTGACCCCCAACATATCGCTCGATCCTTCCGATTGGGGCACATCATTCGTACTCACTTCTTTGTGCCAAGCCTATCTACTTAGTAATCTGCGAGTCCATGTTTATCGGCCAAAACTTTGGCTATATCAATTGTTGTAAGTCATTCTTTCATGTGAACACTCCAATGGAAGTAGCTATTGAGTACCAGTGGGTGCCATTTGTGTTTTGATATGTGATCTGATTTTGAATGCATAGAGACTTGTTACTGTGCACATCTTGTTTAAGTGTTGTTATTATTATCTCTCAATCCTTATGTGAATTAGTACTATCGGCCATCGGGTATGCTAGCATACTATTTTCCATCTGTGTGTGATCACGACCCAACTTGCATTCCGTGAATAGTTTTGAGAGTATCTGGTCGATGAGCACTTGTATTTCCGCATCTATATTCATTACCACATAATCAATAATACCGTTTTCTAATTTTGAGTGCATTCAATCCGATTATCATCTTTTGCTGTTGTATGCAAATCTGGGGTCGGTATATTTTGGTGCATTTGGTTCTTGGTATATTACAGTGGTATCAAAGTAGGTGTGTCCTGCTAGCCAGAGGGTTTATTTTGGCACATGCAGATCTACATTGGACAAGAGAGAAAGGGGGCCTTGGAGAAAGAACATGGATTGGTGACCTAAATTCTTACCCAAGGTAGAAGACATAGATCCTATTCAAGAACTATTGCTAAAAATACGAAAGGAACAAGAAAGGTACCTGTTATCACCTGGAATATGTACCTTGCTGAATCTTGAATCTAGCTATGCTGTGAAACATGGGATGACCTCTCGAGTTTTGGGACTTGCGAAACTTGAGGGGTTTGGTGGCACCTTTTTTTGCTTGTGCCACCCCCTGCAATAAATGCCTCATTTGCTAAATCTTGAAATTGGCTAAGTATGTAATTTTTGGGATTTTGGGTTTTCGCTGGTCTGCTACCTGGCATCCCTCCTCGGTCACCCCCGATCCCCTTATACTTCTCCCCTTCTCTCCATTTTCTGCCTTGATATTTCGGGTTTCGCCGATCAGGCTTAAAGTGATGCCTACTCAAAAAAAAAATGATAATTATAGCATTAATACATTACAGGGTAATTTACTCACTGATAAAAAAGAGTAGTTAAGAATAAATCCCAATTCACAATATCCTTCAATAGGACTCTGCTTGTTGGAACTGTATAAGTATATATAAGAAATGCATTAGTTACTGACATATGAAGACAAGTTCAATTCTCAATCTAACTAGTTGCAATTTCGACCATGTCCCATTAACATACTTCTCCCATGGACAAGTTAACTATTAATTTGTAACTCATTACACAGTTTAACTAAATCCCCAGCCGCAGGAGGAATTTGGACTCCTTTAATACAACCGAAGTTACAAAATTATACATGTTTCTTGGATTTAAATCTGAGTATCTCTATAAACTGGAAACTCTACCTTCAGAGTGACAGCTTCCAATTGGTTACAAATTTGTTCCTACCACCCCTTGTATTCGAAGCAACTCTAGGACCTTCATTCACAAAGGAAACTTTTATTCGCAATGATTAAAGAAATAACTCCCTGATAATTTCCAAGAATCTTCCTACTAAACCGAGTCCAAGGGTGATTAATAAACATAGAGTACTAATTTTCTATACATAGTGAAATGAGATTCATGCATTTTCGGACTAATAAGTTTTTCTTTGTAATTGTTTTAGACTTTTAGTTCATTCAGTTGTATAATTTAAGCTAGCTGAAGCTACTGTTCTGTACCATGATGGAGCCGTAACCAAGTGCATTCATTGACAAAAGTATCTACTGAATTCTTTTGTAAGATAGAGTTCTACCGGAAGGGCACAATTTGAAAGTATTCACAATAACTAAAATGAACAACCCTACTCTCAGTTTCCATACAATTTGTTTAAACTTTGTGCTGGTTGCCAATACAATTTCGGCAAGAAATTTAAGCAGGGCACTTTCGCATATACCATAGCAGGTATAAGTGAAACTTCAATAGAGGAGCCAATTCTTTAAACCAACCATAGTAGGATGAAATCCATTAGTGTAATTTGTTTGTAGTTTGGTATTCAAATTCTGGGGTTATGTTCATTATTCCATAATCTTGACTGTTGTCTATGCAAAGGATGTAGCATTAACAACATTATACACCTTTTTCCAAAAAACCAAAGCATCACAAAAAGGTAACAAATTATACTAGCACAATATTTCAATATTCAAAGAAAATGGATGACTAGACCTTGAAGTCTTGAAGCCACATTGCTGTTTTAAGAAAAAGGTATCCAATGCTAAGAAAGGAACTCAAATTATTTACTTGTTACTATTTCAGAGATCTCCTTCTTGCTTGATTCCTTGTTTTTTTTCTTGCCCCAAATTGCCGTTATGAAATACTCCTTAGTGCTCTCTTTCGCTGCTGCATTCTACCCATCTCTGAGTGAACTTCTTCTCTGCATGCATCCAAGACGTCAGTACATTATGGCAAAGATTAAATAGAAAGCAAGTTTCATTTTGTTTTTTTGTTTTGTTGTTTGAACTATCAAATCTGTTCTTCTGCTCTCCACCAAGCCACCCCTGAGCTCACCCTGGCTCACACAGAGCTGGAACTCCTTCGCAAGCTCACAGAGAGCAGAGCATTGAGCTCACACAGAGCAAGGTTTTGAGCTCACACAGAGCAAATCGTGGTTTTCACCAAATCGGGCTCACATAGAGTTCTAGTTTATTAGTTCCACAAAACATCTTTCAATTCCGTTAACAATCTAATTTCATTACTGTACTAAGAAAGACATCACCTGAACGAAGTGTCTTACCTCTTTTTTTTTTTTTTTTCTGAAATTGTAATCTCCCTTGCTTGCTACTCGTCCCAGTCACCTTCCTTCGCTCTTTTTCTCCTTCCTGCCAACCGTTTCGTCCACTCCTCCCAGCTCTTTTCCCCTTCCTTCCGCATAACCAACTCCTCTTCCTTCTTGAAAATAATATCCAAAAAACAAAAATAGAGGCAATACAATTTCTCATAACCACCTCCAAGAACCATTACGTAAGTTACTTACTTATGCCTTTAACTACCAAAATTATTTTATAATTAATAAAATCATTATTACAACAATTTTCTCATAATCAATACTTTGTATTTGTTAACATATCGTGATCTAAATAAACAAAAACTTAATATTAATTATCCCATGTTCATAAACAAAAACTTAATATTAAATATCCGATGTTCATCATTAGTCACATTTTTTTTGTCCCATAATAGAAATTCCAACAAGCAAAATTTGCTATGACCCTACACTTAACCCTTGCCCTTTACCTCTTTCTCCCCTTCCTTTTTCTTTCTACCCCCAATCCGATCTCTTCAAAATCGACTAAATGTCGGTTCGTCGGAGATCGGACATTGGCCATACCTTTTACTTCTTACCTTGGTTAAGGTAAGAGGTAAGGCATTTCTCCCACCGCTGACCTCCAATTGCCTTTCGGGAATCGGGGATTGGGCATCCCCTTTATCCCTTACCTTTATTAAGGTCTGGCGTAAGGCGTCCTCCGGATGTTTGTAAGGAGAGTAATGGTATTGTCCCTTTGTTGGTTTCTCATTGCAAGGTAATGAGGTTGTAAGAAGCCAGGAGTTGGTTTGTTGTAGGAGTTTACCTCATTCCTAGACTCTGTTATGGATAAGGCACTGGTCAAGGAGACTCACAAATTTTGAAGCTAAGGTATATTCAAACATAAAATCAAATCAAACTATTTACTTTTTTGTATTTTTTATTGTTTCATGTGCATTACCACACTACAAGGAACCACATAAGATATAGGGGGTCTCAAGGATGATTTAGCCCATCAAGTTACCTTCTACCATACTAGTGTGAGGAATTTGTTATCAATGACATCATTGCAAAGAGGTGTTATTTGTTGAATGATGTTATAGGGGAACCCACCTTGGTTCTGCAAAACCTAAAGTGCAGAGGAGAACTTGTAAATCTGTCTCCTCTTCATTGGTCACTAACCCAGGGTTTCTAAGAATAAGAAGTAGCTAATCTTTAGGAAATCCTAGACAATTAGTTGGAAACACCAATAGATTGGCGACTCTGCTGGGGATGAACTAAAGAAATCTCTGGGTGAGCAATTGAAAATTTGCTCTGCTTCATCTGAGCCACCAACAGATTTGGTGACTCCACTAAGGAAGATAGAGGCGTATCCGTTTGGGTCAGATGATCCAAAGGACCTTCATACTTGAAGAGGAAATTTGTTGCAGTACCTTGTGAAGTTTGGTGCTTTCCTGGTGGAGAGAACGCAGAATGAAAGTCGATCTTTGAAGGAGCTTCCTGTTGCTTGAAGATCTTATCCTCTTTTAAGAGGTGGCGACTCTAAAAAATTGTTACATCATAAACAAGAATTCTGTGGTTTGCAGCATTTTTTCAGGTATGTATCCACTGCTATATTTTGTGTGAAGGTCAACTATTGAAGTCCTAGAAAATTTTGTCCCTTATTTAGTGCTTCAAGGCATTAAAAGAAAGGGAATTGAGAAAACATGATATTTTGAAAGAAGTATTAAGAAGTAGATAGTTGTAGAGGGGATAAATTCATTTGCAAGTATGTATAACCATTCTGGTTCCCCCTCTACAAGCTATAGTGTTATGATAGAGCAGCAGTTATGTCTTTAGAGAAGGCCCTTCTCTACTCAAAGACATAGAGTATTGAATTTTAGTGGTATCCATAATTTCCCAAATCCTATTCCTGATGGGATTAGGGAACTCTTGCAAAATTTTTATGGAAAGAAGTCTGAATCAGCAGACAGATGTCTACAATAATTTATGAATCTAGTAGAAGATTATGAGGTAGATGTTGAGGATGTTGTCATGAAACTCTTTATTCAATCCCTAAAGGAAGATGCCAGGGATTGGTTTTCAGACTTGCCATCCTATTCCATTTCATCTTGGCAAGAATTCATGACAGCATTCATAGAACAGTTTGGTGAAAGAATTAATGTGGGTTCTATGATTTCCAAATTCATGGACATTCAAAAGGAAGAAGAAGAATTGATTCCAGCTTTCAACTTAAGGTTTTCAAAAGCAATGAATGGGATCCCTAAAGGTATCAGACCAAATGATGCAATGTGCTTGGTTGTATATTTAGGTGCATTTGATAAAAAAATGAGTTATCTGTTGAGAGATAGAGAGCCTACAACACTTCACTAGGAATATGAATTTTCCATGGATATTGAGAATAACATAAGGTATTCAATGCCTAAGGGATATATGGCTGCAAGTGTTGGTTATCCTAGCATGTTTTTGGGAAACAAAACATTTGGATCAGAAAATAAAAATGATTGTCTAATTAATGATAATTCTGCTATTACAAGTAGTTTATCATTGCATCCTACAACTCACAGTGAAATCCAGATGAATTGTGAGCAGAGTTTAGGTAATGTTGATCCTATGTTTCCTGTGCAGGCATTGTTTGATATAAAGAGATATGAAAAAGAATCACCATATGACTTATTTGCAAGGTTTTTGTGCACTTTGCAAGCAATCCCAGTATGTTGCAGACCTGAGGAGTCAATGTGCATTGATTTGTTTTGTGCAGCTTTTGTGCTAGGTTTGAGTTCCCTGCCTGATTTTTCAAAGCCTCATAACTTTGAACAGGTATTTGATTGGATAGGGATTGTTGAGGGAGTCAGGGGTGAGTATGCAGTAAGTGCAATGTCTCAGAATGCTGACAACATTTGTCCCATTACTAGGTATGATCAAAATAATGGCATGATGCACGTGGATGAAAGGAATGCATTAGAAAATAAAGATGCATCTTATATTGATAGGGATAAGCTTTGTATCCATACAAATTTAGATGAAGTGTGAAGAAATAAAAGAAATACAGGAGGTCATGCCTTGATAAGTAGGAGGTATTTTCCATAGCGTGTCAAATTATGATATTGCTATCAGGATTCAACTGTGTAGTTTCGAGTCAAACTCATTGATCCATGTTTCATGAGTAGTGGTTCACAAGAACCCATCTCTCATGATAATGAATGGTCCACTTAGCACTCATTGCATCTAGGTGATGCTCACAGAGGTGAAGCATTGGGCCTTCCCGGGAGGTCACCCATCCCAGTACTACTCTAGCTCAAGTGTGCTTAACCATAGAGTTTTCTCCAAGGTTAAACCCACTTAGCTTGCAACCCCATTTGCAAAACCTTCAACAAGTGTTGTGCCTTATGAACCATTCATTATAGAGCCCCTTTAGCCCATCAATTGATAAGTAGGAGGTATTTTCCACAGCGTGTCAAATTATGATATTGCTATTAGGATTCAACCGTGTGGTTTCGAGTCAAACTCATTGACCCATGTTTCATGAGTAGTGGTTCACAAGAACCCATCTCTCATGATAATGAATGAGCCACTTAGCACTCATTGCATCTAGGTGATGCTCACAGAGGTGAAGCACTGGGCCTTCCTGGGAGGTCACCCATCCCAGTACTACTCCAACTCAAGCACACTTAACCATAGAGTTTTCTCCAAGGTTAAGCCCACTTAGATTGCAACCCCATTTGCAAAACCTTTAGCAAGTGTCAATGAGTTTGACTCAAAACTACACGGTTGAATCCTGATAGCAATATCATAATTTAACACCCTGTGGAAAATACCTCCTACTTATCAATTGATGAGCTAAAGGGGCTCTATAATGAATGGTTCATAAGGCACAACACTCGTTGAAGGTTTTGCAAATGGGGTTGCAAGCTAAGTGGGCTTAACCTTGGAGAAAACTCTATGGTTAAGCGTGCTTGAGCTGGAGTAGTATTGGGATGGGTTGTAATGTCCCTGAAATAACTTGAATTATTTTGGAGAGAAGCTCATAGCGGTGTTTCTAAACACCAATATGAATTTAAATGATATCAAATAAATAATAATAAATAATAATTAAATATTTTTAATGATAAATTTAAATCATTAAAAATATGGATTTATTTTGGCCGACCTCTCCTGGGAAGGCGCACAAATAATATTCCGATATTTCTTTTGCTTGGGCCGACTTCAAATCGAGAAGCATTTATATTGGAAGGCGTTTCATATCTTGGCATCACGGAATTTGGACTGAGGTCTTCGCCACCCATCGATGGAAGCATAGCTCTCCATGCGGGCAATCAGGTAGCACGTAGTGTCTATCTGGAAGTTTCGTGCTAGTGTTCCAATCGTCCTTACACTCCACCCATTCACACAGAGATTCGTTGGTTTGCAGATCGGAAGTCTGACAGAGGATACCCCTCACCATTGGAGCGATCGAAGCCATGTTCAGGAGGAGCGATCGTGGGTTCAGTCGACGCGTCCAGGCAGAGCCTCTCGGCTCTGGACGCCATCACTTAGGAGCGGCAGTTAGGGAGTACGAAAAAGTTATATCATCACCTAGCAAGTAATATCGAGCTCCCAACATCATTGTGTCTGACTGACAACCACACTGTTGGAGACAAGAGGCACATCAATATTGACTCCTTGCACACGACGTTGATCTTCACAACTTTCAGGTCGCACTGTGGATCCTTGGCTAATCGGGTTTTCATCAGAGGTAGAGTTGAGTGAAGGAATCATTGGTAAATCATGCTATCCTACCGTGGTCCTGAAATTGAGGGTGATTGATTGTAAAGACTTCCAGATTCAGTTCTTAAATGAATATAGATGATTCCTTAATCATGATATTATTCCTGTTGTGAATGAGCTGATGTGTTTTGCAAATATATCTTAATTTCAAATTGTACAGATCTGAGTTTGAATTGCTTGCATCAGAATTTGTTTTTTGTTTGTTTTTAGTGGCTGGGTGTTTTACAGTGGTATCAGAGCCACAAGGCCTACTAGCCTATGGACAAAATCGTATGCCATTGAGCCAGAGAGATATTCGTGCCATAGAGTGAGAAAAGAAGAAGTCTGAAGCTGCACAAGGAATAGGAGACCGAGGTAAGGAGAAAATGGGGGACAAAGATCAAAATGATAAGTTGGACAACTTCATGAAGCAACAAGACCAGACAAACCAAACCTTGCTTCAAGCCATTCAGTCTCTTACTGCTGCAGTCAACAACATTAAATCAGGGTCTAGTAGTGGTGAAGGAGGCCATCCAGAGCGTTCAGGAGCAGGAGAATAGAGCAGAACTTCAAATGGTCACACTAACAAGCACATTCAACCAGGGTTTTTGCCTAGAACAGAAGGCCGACAGGAAGGGGAAGAGCAGCACAACTATGCAAGTATTGTGCGTGAGTACCTGGATCTGGATGTTGATGCTCAAGCTGCTATCTCTTTCGATCAGTTTTACAGTGCTAGACGAAGTGATGAGAGACAACACCGTGGAAACAAAGATCTCCAACATAAGATGAGCAAACTTTCACTTCTGACATTCGATGGTTTTGGAAAGATGACTGCACAATCATGGATCCAAAAACTGGACGCATATTTTTCTCTCAGCCCCATGACTGAAGAAGAGCCTATCAAATTTGCCATTTTACACTTGGAAGATCTCGCTCACGAATGGTGGGGCCATGGCATTGTGACACAAGGATTTGATCAAGTATCGTCATATGCAGATTTCACCCAGAAATTGGTGGAGAAGTTTGATAGAAAAGACTTGGAAGCATACTTTCAGGAACTAACTAGATTGAAGCAAACAAGCACCATGGATGAATATGTTTCAAAATTTCAAAAACTCGTGGTGATGGTGTCCGATGTATCAGATAAGAGGCTCACATTTTTCTTCATCGAAGGCTTATCAGATTCTTTTTGTGGCTTGGTGAGGGCTTTGGAGCCAACAACGTTAGAAGATGCCATTCAGAAAGCTTTGAGTCTTGAAGACTCCACCAAGAAACGAAAGACCATGATCAAGAATGGGTCAGTGGAACAACCAAAGATCACTCAACCACCGAAACCACCACTGCAATCTCCCGAGATGCCCAGAAACGAGCTTCAGAAAAGGGGATTGTGCTATTATTGTAAGGGACCTTGGCTTGATGGTCACAGGTGTAGGGGTAAAGGACAAATTCATTATATTGAGGTAGTCCCTGACGACGATACTAAAGAAGGAGAAGACAAATTCTTCTTTGATGAGGAGGTGCATGTAGAAGCACTGGGGGAAGGTGCCCTCGCATCACTTTCGGGAGCACTGAAGTATCATTCTCTTCGCATTGGAGGGGACCTATATAGACAGAAGGTAACAATACTAATCGATAGCGGAGCCACCCACAATTTCATCGATGAGAAGCTAGTAGCGAAGTTAAGCTTAAGGGTAGAGGATTTTGAAGGATTTGATGTGGCAGTTGCAGATGGGTACACTATTCCGTGCAATCGTCGGATTCGACAGATGGAGCTGACCATAGGGGACCACAGGATGCGGGATGACTTCTACATAGTCAGCATTGGTGGGACAGAGGTAGTCTTGGGAGTACAATGGCTGCACTCGCTTGGAGAGTACAGAACAAACTATCAAACTCTCGAGTTGAAGTTCAAAGCAGATGGAAGAGAAGTCATTCTCTGAGGATTGCCCAGGGCGGGGCCTAAGAACATTTCAGAGGAGTCGAAGGCAGGAACGAGGACACGCCGGGATTCAGCTTTGAAGTTGCTTGAGGGCAAGCAACACTCCAGTGGGGAGGATTGTAATGTCCCCGAAATAACTTGAATTATTTTGGAGGGAAGCTCATAGTGGTGTTTCTAAACACCAATTTGAATTTAAATGATATCAAATAAATAATAATTAAATATTTTTAATAATAAATTTAAATCATTAAAAATAACATTTAAATTTGAATTTATTTTGGCCGACATCTCCTGGGAAGGCGCACAAATAATATTCCGATATTTCTTTTGCTTGGGTCGACTTCAAACCGTGAAGCATTTATATTGGAAGGCATTTCATATCTTGGCATCATGAAATTTGGACTGAGGTCTTCGCCACCCATCGATGGAAGCATAGCTCTCCATGCGGGTGATCAGGTAGCACGTAGTGTCTATCTGGAAGTTTCGTGCTAGTGTTCCAATCGTCCTTACATTCCATCCATTCACACAGAGATTTGTTGGTTTGCAGATCAGAAGTCTGATAGAGGATACCCCACCATTGGAGTGATTGAAGCCGCGTTCAGAAGGAGCAATCACGGGTTCAGTCGACGCGTCTAGGTAGAGCCTCTCGGCTCTGGACGCCATCACTCAGGAGTGGCAGTTAGGGAGTACGACAAAGTTATATCATCACCCAACAAGTAATATCGAGCTCCCAACATCATCGGGTTTGATTGGCGACCACACTGTAGGAGATAGGAGGCACATCAGTATTGACTCCTTGCACACGACGTTAATCTTCACAACTTTCAGGTCGCACTGTGGATCCTTGGCTAATCGAGTTGTCATCAGAGGTAGAGTCGAGTTAAGGAATCATTGGTAAATCATGCTATCCTACCGTGGTCCTGAATTTGAGGGCGATTGATTGTGGAAATACTTCCAGATTCAGTTCTTAAATGAATATAGACGATTCCTTAATCATGATATTATTCCTGTTGTGAACGAGCTCATGTGTTTTGCAAATATATCTTAATTTCAAATCATACAGATATGAGTTTGAATTGCCTACATTAGAATTTGTTTTCTGTTTGTTTTTAGTGGCCGGGTGTTTTACATGGGTGACCTCTCGGGAAGGCCCAGTGCTTCACCTCTGTGAGCATCACCTAGATGCAATGAATGCTAAGTGGACCATTCATTATCATGAGAGATGGGTTCTTGTGAACCACTACTCATGAAACATGTGTCAATGAGTTTGACTTGAAACTACACGGTTGAATCCTAGTAGCAATATCATAATTTGACACATCGTGGAAAATACCTCCTACTTATCAATTGATGAGCTAAAGGGGCTCTATAATGAATGGTTCATAAGGCACAATACTTGCCGTTTTGCAAATGGGGTTGCATCTAAGTGGGCTTAACCTTGGAGAAAACTCTATGGTTAAGCGCGCTTGAGCTGGAGTAGTATTGGGATGGGTGACCTCCTAGGAAGGCCCAGTGCTTCACCTCTGTGAGCATCACCTAGATGCAATGAGTGCTAAGTGGACCATTCATTATCATGAGAGATGGGTTCTTGTGAACCACTACTCATGAAACATGGGTCAATGAGTTTGACTCGAAACTACACGGTTGAATCCTGATAGCAATATCATAATTTGACACATCGTGGAAAATACCTCCTACTTATCAATTGATGAACTAAAAGGGCTCTATAATGAATGGATCATAAGGCACAACACTTGCTGAAGGTTTTGCAAATGGGGTTGTAAACTAAGTGGGCTTAACCTTGGAGAAAACTCTATGGTTAAGCGTGCTTGAGCTGGAGTAGTACTGGGATGGGTGACCTCCTGGGAAGGCCCAGTGCTTCACCTCTGTGAGTATCACCTAGATACAATGAGTGCTAAGTGGACCATTCATTATCATGAGAGATGGGTTCCTGTGAACCACTACTCATGAAACATGGGTCAATGAGTTTGACTCGAAACTACATGGTTGAATCCTGATAGCTATATCATAAGGTCATGCCTTGTCATGTTTCAACTTGTAAAAATAATGAGGGTGTTGCTGATGTCCCATTGCAGTATAGTGGTTATGTTTATAAAAGTGAGTGTTTAGACATTCAGTTTGAAATCCTAGGCATGATTTATTTAATGATGAAATTCCTTTTGATGCTAAATGTGATATTTATGACCCTGATTATTTTTCTGTTACTCATGATTGCATACATGAGGTTGATATGGTTGCCTTCACTTCATCTGAAGAAGACATTAATGTGCATATGGGTCAAAGCATGTGCCCAGTTCTCAAAGAAAGAGCTGTATGTTGTGATGGGCTGCATGAATGTGAGTTGAAATTGTTGGTGGATGATGATACAAACCATAGAAGCATAAATCGCCAAAAAATCAGCTAAATCGCGATTTTGAAAAAATCTGCAAGGTTGCCGATTTTTTCCCTGAAAAAATCCCGATTTTTTGGGCAGTCAACGCCTGTCAAAAAATCGTTGAAAATCGGCAAAAAATCGGGCTTTTTCGACCAAAAATCGGCAAAAAATCGTGAAAAAATCGCGTTTGAAAAAAAACCCTAAAAAAAGACGCGTTTTTGCTTTTATATATCACGTTTTCTCCTTTTTAAAGTGTGAGTCGAGGGTTTCTAATGTGCGCGAAAACACCTGAAGGCGGCTGAAGGTTTTTCGAGTTTGAATCTACTCAAAAGAGCGCATTTTTTACTGACGCGAATTTCTGGAGCAGTCTTCTTCTATTCGCGTTTTTCTGGGCGCGTTTTGCTTCTTTCTCAACATAAAGTCATCTCAGACTCTCAGGTAGGTCGCCATTGCCACTATAATGCATTTTTTTCTTATTGCATTTTACTATAATCCCTGCCACAAAACACAGTAAAAGTACTTGTAATTCTTAATACAAGAGATAATAATTAGTAGGGCTGTGAAGCAATTTTTGAGTTTGTAGAAATAATAAGATGAGAACCAACTATATGTCAAGAAATTGTTTAAAAATTACAAATGAGTTCCTGAAAAATGGCTTAGATAAACTCCAATCTACAAGAAAAGAGAAGCAGAACCCCTACATTGTTTTTTTCCCCCAAAAAATAATTGTTTGATATTGTTGATCTTTGAGCATGATAATACCTCATTATTTGAAGTTGAACACCTTTGAGTTTCATATGAGTAGTTATGTGTTGTTTTTTTCAATTTGTGTATTTTAGAATTAAGTTATCTCAGTTCTTTTTACATATTTTTTTAAAAAATCATCTCAATAAAATTTAGTTATAGATAATTTTAAGAATATTTAGAAGGTGAGCTAGCATTACTCTAGTTATCTTCTTGTATGCTTTGTTTAACATGCACAATTTCAATTTTGTAATCAATTCTTAATTGCATCATTTAACATGTATAATTTCAATTTAGAGTTGATTGGGATATTAGTTTAAACTTCTAACTTATCAATATTATAAATAGAGGTCAAAATTTATACATTAGGTGCATTGGTTTTCTTTTTCTGTCTTCTCTCCTAACTGTCCACAAAGTAGACTGAATAAAAAATGTTTATTGCAGATCTGATCATAATGCCACGTCAAAAAGACTTTGCATGGTCACATTGTACTTTAGTCTCGGGTACAACGAAGGTTAAATGCAATTGGTGTAAAACTGATATCAATGGGGGCATTTATCATTTCAAATGGCACTTGGCAAAAGAGCCAGGGAATAACAGCAATCCTTGTCCTGGATGCCCTGCAGATGTCACACACCAGGCACTACTGGCTCTTCATGCGATTCCTGAGAACAAGGCAAAAAAGGCAAGAACCAGGGTTGAAATAGGTTCTAATTCTACAAATAGTAGAGGGAATCAAGGTCAGGATGATGATGCAAGTGAGTTTTTGAGGGAATCAGGGTCAACACCTCCTTCTACAGCGCGTGGCCCAAACATAGGTGGAGGAAACATTAATGCTTTCTTTGCACCTCGTACTACACCAGGAGCACAAACCACTTTGGAGAGTACAGGATGGAGGAAGAATGTCCATGAACAAGCAAGGAAGGCGATTGGAAACTTTTGGTACTACTCTAGCTTGCCATTTCATGTTGCTAGATCGCCATATTGGCAAGGTATGGTGGATGCTATTGTAGGTGCGGGTCCTGGGTTCAAAGCCCCATCTTACGAGAGCTTGAGGGTTGGTATGCTCAATGATGCAGTACGAGATGTTAAAGATGTTGTTACAGAGCATAAAATAGAGTGGGAAAAGACTGGTTGCACCATAATGTTAGATGGATGGACAGCTAGAAGGAATCGAACCCTCATCAACTTCCTTGTCTCTTGTGAGATTGGCACTATATTTTTGAAATCCCTGGATGCATCCGATACTATCAAATCTGCAGCTGCATTGTTTCAGATGTATGATCTTGTGGTAATAGAAGTTGGGCCACAAAATGTGGTTCAATTTATTACAGACAATGCTGCAGCTTGTGTAGCCGCTGGTAGACTCTTGACAGACAAATACCCGTCTATATTTTTTACCCCATGCGCAGCACATTGCCTTGATCTAACCCTTGAGGACATTGGAAAACTTGAATGGGTTAAGGAGGTATTGCAAAAGGCCCGCAAGGTTACAAAATTCATTTATAATCACACGAGGGTTTTGTGCATGATGCGTACTTTCACAGAAGGCAAGGAGCTAGTTCGCCCAGGGGTGACAAGATTTGCAACACATTTCCTTGCACTACAGACTCTATGCCAACAAAAAATGAATTTGAAACGAATGTTTGTTTCAAATGAGTGGGAGTCGTCTGGCTTCGCAAATCTAGTAGAAGGCATAGCAGTGGCAGGCTATATGTACTCTTCTAGTTTTTGGGATGCAGCTGAACAAGTTGTAGAGTTTTCAGAGCCTCTAGTAAAAGTCTTAAGACTAGTGGATGGGGATAAATCCCCCATGGGTTATTTGTATGAGGCCATGGATAGGGCCAAGGAGGTGATGAGGGGTAGGATGCAAAATGACAGGGACACTTATATGCCGTTATGGGACATAATTGATAGAAGATGGGATCAGCAGATGCATTCTCCTCTCCATGCTGCAGGATATTATCTTAATCCAAGTTTGTTCTATGACTCTTCATTTAGAAATGATGATGGTGAGGTAACACAGGGCTTGTTCATGTGCATGGAAAAAATGCTTTCCAGAGAACAATTAAAGGGAGCTATGGGAGAGTTAGCAACGTACAAGCAAGCAAGGGGTTTTCTCTCATCTATAGCCGCCATCGAAGGCAGAAATACCTTGCTACCAGGTAGACTCTATAAACCTGTGATAGTCTCTATTTTGTGGACACGATGATTATTTTAAGATATTCTTACATGATATCATCTCCATGTAATGTGTTTTTGCAGCACAATGGTGGGATTATTTTGGTCATGAAACCAAAAACCTTAGATGGATGGGGAGACGCATTTTGAGCCAGCCATGTAGTTCATCTGCTTGTGAGCGTAATTGGATTGTTTTTGAACACATACACTCCAAGAAACGCAACCGGCTAACACAACAACGAATGAGCGACTTGGTGTTTGTTCACCACAACCTCCGCTTGAAGCTGAAGAAAGCTCAAGGTTAGACTTTCAATATACTTGTAGTTAGTTGAAATTGCATTCATTATCTTTTTCACTTGTAAGGCCAAGACTAATTCCTACATGGGCTGCAACAGGTACTGTTGAGGATGATGACCCAATTGACCTTGATGAGATTGATCCAGATAATGAATGGATTGCTGCTGACGAAGATTTAGATTCTATTGCACCTGAGGATCTCGATATACTAGAGGAGGCTGGACTGCCTGGTCAACTATATGAGGATTTGGTTAGAAGCACTGGAGTAGGAGCTTCATCATCAAGACCTGCTACCCTCTAGCGTTGTTGTCATTGGCTACATTTTATTTTTGTCACTTTGTACTTAGATTAGAGGTTGATTTTGTACAAAGTTACACACTATTGTAATTGACATTTTGTCATATGTCAACATCTACTTTTATTTATGAGAATTGAGAAGTATATTTTGTGCAATGCAATGTAATCAGCGATATGAATATATACAAAAAATATCTATTTTCTATTTAAAATCTCTGTTTTATTTGCTCTCTATATCTCTATGCTATGGAAATGACCTTGAGTTTTTAGAAAACATAGGTTTTGTCTATTTTTCTATATTCCTCTACATTTTTTTTCAAATCCGATTTTTTCCCGATTTTTTCACGATTTTTCAAAAAATCTTGATTTTTTGGTTTGCCGATTTTTTCCCCAAACGATTTATGCTGCTATGATACAAACGATGTTGACGCTTCTTCTATTGGTTCTTTTACTGCTCTTGGTAATTCCATAAGTGCTGAGGATGATGTTGCTGCAAGTCTTCATGGTAATGAATCTGAAGAGTTTTTTGATTCATGGAATACTCTTGAGGTCAACACCTTACATGAAGGCCATGACATAGAAGAGATACTTCCTAATTCAAAGCTAATGCATAGTAGCAGTATTTCTTATGAGTGCTTCAATTTTGGCATGGAAACATCGAAACAATCTGAAGAATGTAGCTCTTCATACAAGGTGTCTCATCAATTGAATGGATGTGTTGATGAGGTTTGCATCGGCATAGATGAACCCAAGGAATGTTGGTCATCCATGGTCCCTATTTTGAGTGGAGTTGAGTATGAGACATTCATTTGTGATGAAGATATGGCTTCTCATGGTATGGATGTTAATATCCCTGAGTTTGAGCATTTCACTTGGACCCAACATGCATCTTGCATTGATGATGAGCAGCAACTAGTTCTCTAGGTTGGTGATTTTCTGGCTGCTCATGTTTCTCATGTGCTTGAGCTTCAAAGTTTTCAATTTGATTTGTTTGAGGATGAGTTTCCCTCTGCAAGTCAACATGATGAAGAGGCATATTTTTCTTTGCCATGTGAATTGGAGGCATTTTCCTTTTTCTTTGTTTCATGTGAGGTGGTCAGCAGGCATGAAGGTATCATGGTTTCATGTGGTGCTGATCAAAGATCTCAGTTTTTGCCACCTAGTACAAAATCAGAAAATGTAGTGTGTGGCAGTGAGGTCGCCTACATTATGTGGTTACCATGTAGTAGCAGTATCAAATATGGAGCAAGTCTTCACTTGTTCAAAGGTAACCATGTGTTTGTTCTTGCAGGAAAGAGGCTACTTTTTCTACTTTTGTGTGGCAAAGTAAATTTTGGGTTGAGGGAGATCAACTTCTTTGACAGGCTAGTGTTTGATAGAGGCAAGCACTGGTTCTTCCTTTTGGTGGCTTGGGACCACCAAGTGAAATTTTGAAGATGGGGGAATTTTGGGGCCTAATGGATAAGGCATGGTTTGCTTTCCCAAAGGTCTGGAATCTTGCCATCCTTCACTGAAGCATGCATCCCCAACTAGAGCCACTGGTGGCACCTTTTTCTACTTGTGCCACCCCTTACAATTGTAGATAGCTTATCTTTACTTTGTTGTAGTTGGCCGTAGTCGGCCTTGGTCGTAGTCGGCCAATTACTAATAAAACAATAGTTAGTGAGAATAATACATGTCATGTACGTTCGGGTAATCAAGCCCCGATTAATGTTAATGTTGTTATGAAACGTCGTGTCGGTTGGTTATCTAACCACCGCCGAACGTTATATGTAGTCTGATTGGGATAGTCGGGATAGTTTTTGGTGTCGATGGTTATATTGTAAGCATTGTGATACTCTCTTGTACATGATATTTCTGATGATGAATAAAATTTCTGGTGTTCAAATATGATATCATTCAGTTTACTGTTTTATTCCATGTTCTGCACATGACTAGTTTGCCAGTAGTACGTAAGATTAGAATTACATTCCATAGGCAAACAACAATAAATGCCTCATTTTGCAAAATCCTGAAATTGGCTGTATGAAATTTTCGGGCTTTCGGGTTTTCGTTGGTCTGCTTCTTGGTATCCCTCCTCGGTCATCCTTGATCCCCTTCTTCTCCCCTTCTCTCCATTTTTTGCCTTGATATTTCAGGTTTTGCCCATCGGGCTTAACCCTTGCCCTTTACCTCTTTCTTCCCTTCCTTTTTCTTTCTACCCCTGATCCAATCTCTTCAAAATTGACTAAGTGTCAGTTCGTCAAAGATCGGACATCGGCCATCCCTTTTACCTCTTACCTTGGTTAAGGTAAGATGTAAGGCATTTCTCCGAGACCTCTGTTTGCCTTTCGGGAATCGGGGATCGGGCATCCCCTTTATCCCTTACCTTTATTAAGGTATGGTGTAAGGCGTCCTCCCAACGCTCGACACCCGAGGGTCTTCTTCTTCCCTACACTATCTTCTTTCTTTTCTCCTTGCCTTCTCAATGCCTTAGGTTTCCCTCCTAAGGTCTTGTTTTTGCGAAATCCTAAGTCCTTTTTCGGACTTCCGGGTTTCACAATCCCTTCTTACCTCTTACCACAAAACGGTAAGAGGTAAGCCAACTCCTCAAAGTCCAATCTTCGATGACCTTTCGGGCATCGGGGATTGGCCTTTGCCTTTACACTTTACCGCCTAGTAGTAAGGTGTAATACAAACCCTCGACTCCCGATTGCCTTTCGAGCATCGGGTGTCGCCCTTCCCCTTTACCTCTTACTGCTTCACGGTAAGTGGTAACCTGTGTTCCCGATCTCCGAAGCTCGCATGGTGGAGATCTCCGGCCTGCCGCCCGATGCCTTTTTGCAAGAGGTACGAGGTAACCTCGACGAGCGATGTTCAAAGTGTTGGTGCTGATGAATAATATGAGGTATGAGGGATGCCCGAATCCCAACGTCGGATAGGGGTAGTTAATTCAAAGAAAGGCTCTCCTTTTCGCCCCGATGGTCCGACAATACTTGTGAATGGCACATTTTTTGGCGATGGCGCCATTAATGCTTCCGTTTCTCTCTCAACTGCCAGTTTTGATTTTTGAGGGGCGATAATTTCTCCTTGATTTGCTTGTAGGTTTTGAAGTACTAAGGGTGGCCCGCCAAGGGAGTGTCATGAACTACCTTCAAATCTTTCCTTTCATCCATGATTCCGACACCAAATAGATTCTTCCCTTGTAGATAATGAGTTCGTTCTGAACTGTTTACCTACCATCCAACAACTGCCCTTACAACACATCAGTTGCAAACACATTCTTAGCATATTCTGCTATGAATTTTTGTGTTCCAATAAGTAAGAATGTGAGACATTGAATACAAGTTTGGCCTTTTGGATAAAGCATCAGAAACAACATTTTTCTTTCCTTTAACATATTTGATGTCAAAGTCATACACTTGGAGTTTGCTTACCCACTTTTGCTACCATACATTCAAATTTTTCTAATTGAGAAAATACCCCAAGCTGTTGTGATTTCCCTTGACCACAAATTGGCCACCCACCAACTACTACTTGAATTTGATTAATGTGTGCATAATAGCTAGCATTTCCTTATCATATATGGATAATTGCTTTCCACCTCCATGTTTTCAACTCTCAAAAACAATTGGGTCCTTGTTTTGTATAAGCATAGCTCCAATTCCTTCTCTTGATGCATCGCATTCCAAAGTGAAAGGAAGGGAGAAATTTGGAATAGCCAATATGGGGCATGAACTCATAACTTCTTTTGATTTGTCAAATGCTCGTGGTGCAACTTTATTCCACAAAAAAGCTCCCTTCTTTGTTAAATCAGTTAAGGGTGCAACCAGTTGAGAGAAGCCCTTCATAAATTGTCTATATTAGCTGCAAAGATTGAAGAACCCTCGCAGCTGTGTCAAGGTATTTGAGGAAGGCTAATCCTAAATTGCTTTGATCTTCTGCGTGTCCACTTGCACTCCATTTGTGTTGATGATTGTTGGCGTTTAAATTAGCACCTCTGAAGTGCTATTTGTAAACGGTCAGCTATTTCAAATGTTTTGCAACACTTCTTCGTTATTTAGAGAGGAGAAGTCCCTCTTTTGCCGATTTATGCGTAAGTGAAAGGTATGGAGCAAGTAAACTACTATCCTATCTTTTTTTTACTCAACGGTAGGACACAAGGGTGCATAAACACAAGTGTGCCGCAACTAAGCTTTTTCTCTGGTTTCGGCAAAACCTAACTATGACTAAAACTGGCTTTTAATCTATCCTATATCCTCAAGGTAAACAGAGCATGAGGGCATAGGAGCGGGAATGGATGGTTCGATCACTTGGTCAAATAGCTCTCTCAGGATGCATCCGAAGGCTTTGAACTCCCAGATCCATACTGAAATAGAACTCACACAAGCAATCCTCACGGTAACTTATATCTTAGGATTCCCAAGGAGGTACCAAGACCTTTTCGAGGTGTAGGTTGAAAAGTAAGTTACGAGAAACAACAAAGATACGATAATCTTATCTCCTAAATTCCCAAGGAGGCACCAAGGCCTTTCCGAAGTGTAGATTAAAAACAGACTATTAGATACAACAAACAATGATAAAACCTTGAGACATTAGATCAAAGGCATGGTAACTCTCTTGATTTATTTTCTCAATATTCCATCAAAGAATACACGTTGGGACAGCAACTTATCTCAAGAGATAATCACACATGTTGTGATCAAACCAATGATACATTAACAAAGATTGGACACACCTATCCGAGTAGAGAGAGCACAAGTTGTACTTAGTGCTTAACTACAACAAATACGATCCAAGAACATATACTAAGCGAACAATATGAAGGCAAAATTGCTCAGCGTTTTGCTGCTGTGAAATAAAGTTAAACAAATAATGAGCCTAAGGCTCTTATTTATAGAACTCAAAGGAGTAGGCAACCCTAAAATCTCCTTGAGTTAACAATGAGTTCTTGCCAATCAATTAGCAAGATTTATTCCTATGAAAGGGGAACAGACAGTTAACTGGAAAACTACTTTAGTTAACTGAAAGTAAACAAAGAGTCAATTGGAAACTACTTCAGTTGACTGAAAGTAAGCTAAAGGTGAACATTAATACAAAGTATGCCTCCAAAATAGACATCCACGTTTAGTGGAGATCTGAGATCCACAAATTATGGAAGTCAATTAGACATCCTTAATCAGTGGGATCTGACAATACATGATTTGTGGGATGTGGAGTTAACTTGGAAAGGGGCATCAAGTTAACTTCAATTACATTTAATGCCTTCTTGAGTTGACTTGGAAAGAGGCATCAAGTCAATGTCAAGTATCATAAATGCCATTTGGAGGGTAGGACGTCGTTCTTTGGTGCCTTTACAACTCACCACTAGTCAACAGTGCTTCTATCCATTCGTTGACTTCTTCAGCCTTTGGGTAGTTAATGCTTTGCAAAATGATGTCGTGGCGCTTAAGCATTACTTCGCCTGTCGTGAGCTGATGCTAGAAGTCTATACACTGGGCAGCTGCCTCTTCGAACTTGGTAGACAAAGCTGCCACCTTGGCTAGCTTGCAACCATTTGGATCATCAAGAAAGGTGCTTCGGATGACATCTCTGAACTGATTCTATGCTGTGACCAGTTCAATGTATTCTCCTCCTTCGCACTGATATTCTATGCGAGGGAAGGATATTACCAACGTTCTTGCGAAGATGATAATATTCGCGACAACCCGTCGGTAGTCAATCAGTTCTACTGAATGGGCATCATAGGCTTTCACCTTGTATGCCAACTGTTCTCTCCAAGCAAAAAGATGTTGCCTGTTTTCCTCAGAGTAGATTGATTGATGTGCCAATTGCAAGTCTGCAATTGTGATTTCATCTCCTGGCCTCTTTTCTGCTATTCTTTGCTCCAATTGCTGGTTTTCCGCACGGAGTCCATGTGCTCTAACTCGTAACTGGTAAAGATTCGCCAGTATACATCGTCCTTGGAGGACAAATTCTTCCACTTGATCTGAAGTGTTTTCCATATGCCATCAACTGTTGATGGTTTTGCTCTGCAGGAAGATCCAACAATTCCTGTGGTAAAGCTGAGATGTTAGGGGTGCCGTGCATCAAGTTGGAGATGTACATCCTCAACTGTTGGTTCTTAGCCTTTAAGGTTGCTTTATCCTTTCCATCCTTAGCCATCCTTTCTTGGGCACTCACTGAGGCGATTCGGAGAAGGTCTGCCTCCACCTGTCGTGTGGTCTTTCCAAGGTTAAGTTTAGACAATGTGAAGTCTTCCACTTGTACCTCATGTATGCTTTTATCTTCTGGTGGGGCAACAGTCTCTATGATGAACTCACATTCTGCATTCCTTTCCACATGAACTTGCTTCTTTAGCTTCTTCGCCGACATGTCTTGTGGGACATGGTCGAATTCTGTGAAGTCAAGTTCATAGGAGGGCCTTTCCCTCTTCCTTCCTAGGAAACCCTCAAGCCAGATAGAATCTCGGCTAGCTTCACTAGAAGGAGGAATATGGGGCCCTTGAATGCCTGAAGTATGAGAATGTGCTGGAGTGGCGTCTCTTGGTGGTGAGTCCAAGTCGATGGGGACTTGCGACTACTGTGATGGTGGTGATGTAGGTGGCTCTGTTTCTAACACAGGCACCATTTCTGCTGTTGCTTCTTTCGCTGTTGGCTTTGCCTCTTCAGGCACTGTCACTTCAACAACTATCTCTATTATTGGCTTTGGGGCAGCAATACCCATGACTATTTCGGGACTGTGTGTGGCTGTCTCCACATGTATTCCCTGTGTTCTTGGCCTTGTATGCCCTGCCATTCTCATCCCTTTGGGGAGATTGCACCACTGCTTTTGCCTAGGCTTCTTTCTTGACGTGGAAGGTGGTGTAGATTGAACTTGTGGCGGCTCTGTTCTGGGAGGTACCACCTTGTTTTCTTGCTGTCGAGGTAGAGTTGACTATTTCTAACAACTCTACTCGTCCTCTCCTCTATAGATGGATTATCCTTCGCGTACCAATCCACTCTTGGGAGTGGTTGTGAGTCAACTGAATCTACGAAGAATGAGGGGAGAATGACCTCCCCTTCATCGTTAGATAAGCCCTCAATGTCTTCTGACATAAAGTCAACAATTTGCGAGAGCTTGAACCTGCTATAATTCCTTCTTCACACTTCATACTCATCGTCACAATTGACCCAGTAATCTTCCATAGAAGATTCATGTGATGAGCGTTGTTTGAGATGTGTCGCATAGAGCCCTCTGGGATCATATGACCTCTCAATGAGGTACTTGAGATTAAGCCTCACCGTTTCTTGACTCATCAACTTGGCATTTGCCGTTGACCTGCATCTATAGAGTCCCATCTCAACGGGAAAGTTCACAGCTAGCTTCTTCTTCAAGCGCAAGTGAATGTGAACTTCGGATAACTGCCTTAGGAATTCCATGAAAACTACCCTATCTGAAGGGTATAGTGGCATCATGGCGGGGTGACCAATGTAGCCGTACACGCGTATGTAGGTGAAGGTAGGGAATTGGATAAACCAATCCGCCCAGTCCACCATTGCCTCCTTGGCTGCTTGTGAAATATCTACGTGCATCTCATGGTCTAGATCTTGAACGGTGTGCATGATGAAGAGGTCACTTGTCTTTCTGAAGTGTCGCTCTGTTTGAGTAAACTCAAGACGTGAAAAGTGTTCATGAACCTTCTGCACACCTAAGGTTCCCACATTGTTTAATATCCTGAACTCGCCTTGGAAGGCAATTAGGTACACTAGGTAAGAACACGTGGAACCTATGAGCTTCTAGAAACCCGGTAATCTATTGGTGAAGTGTATCACTGATTAGAGTGGCCTAGTCGTAATGTTCCCTCTTGCTGATGATTTTTGCAATGACATAATACATCTACGACTGAAATTGATTGCCGTCCTCCTGTCCAATGATTCTATTGAGTAGAGTGATTAACATTGCATACTCATCTTTGCATTCTCCTCATCCAACCGACTTAGGCAAGTTAGCCTTTTTCACTTTCAGCCATTTTTCAGCCATTAATCCTTGGCATTTGCTCTTGGCTACTTCGAATGCCTTGTCACATTCTGTCACTGATATGACCTTGTTGGTAGGGCATGGTGGAATATCAAAACATTTTTCTATGTCCTTTGGCTTTAAATTGCAGATTATCCTCCCATCCATTGATTTGATTTCTCTCGTGGTAGGATTGTAATGCTTAATTCAAGCGATTACAAGCTCCACACTCTGTATGTGATGGGGATGGACGCAACTTGAAGCAACCCAAACTCTTCTATGTTCTTGTTGTGACCTTTTCACATATCGCCCCATTCAAAATGGGGACCCCTAAATTTTTGCTCCATTATGGTCTTTTGGCTTTGGTTTTTCTCTCTCTCTCTCTCTCTCTCTCTCTCTCTCTCTCTTTTTGCTTCTTTTCTGCTATTTGCTTTCCGGGGATGCTCCCGTCTGCGAGCTTAAACGTAAAATTTGGCCAAATCTGATATTAGGGTTTTACATCTTTAGATTGCTTTAGGGTCAAATTGAGTTGGTTGGTCAACTTTTGAGCATAGCACTGCTGTTAAGACACTTCAGGTGGACTCCCTCTGAATTTTCACTGAATTCTGCCAACTTTCTATTTTTAATAAGTGTTGGTGTAGGGTTGATTTTCTCGAGATTTTCACATTTTGGCAACTTCATTACATTCTGAACACCTTGAACTCATCCATGGCAAAATTTGAGCAAAAACGGACGACTTGCTTCCAAAGAAAATTCCAGGGTTTACATGTTACATTTCCTGATGCATGTCCGAAGATTCTTTGTGGGTTTTTCGAGACCTTCGCAGTGATATGACATGCAAAGCAGGATAACGACTTTCAGCATTCAGCCTTCGGAGGCCGATATTAGGGTTTGCATGCAGATTTTCTTAGCGCATGTCGGCATATTCTTTTTGGGTTTTCCAAGAGCTTCGCAACGATGTAACATGCAAGTGGAACTGGTCACTTTTTAGAAACTTGCTATTTTTAGCTAGTGCTTGCATATTGATTTTTCTGGGTTTTCCAAGATCTCTCGAGCAATGTGACATGCAAAATCATCGAGTAACCGGTCGGTCACTTTTTCGACCGCTTTCTATTTTTAGCAGGTACCACTCTGGCAGCTGCCCGACACTTCAGAACCACGAACTGATCTACATGCAACAGAAACGAGGTCAAACAGAGCTCATTTGAGGAACATGCAGGAAAATTAGGGTTTCGAGCTTGAGGACTAAAAATCAGGAATCAAATGTCAAAATGTCCAAAACTGAAGTATCCACCATGATCAGCATCTTCCGAGGAGTTTGCTGGCAAAAATTGAAGACAATCGAAGCACTTACTATTTTTAGAAAGCCAACCTCGGGCGCTAGTGTAGACAGGCAAGTTTTCCAACGAGGATCAACACATTCAAATTTCAACTCGAACGGGGCTAGGGAAGTCTCAAAATCAAGCACTTACTATAAATAGTAAGTCACTCCAAAGCAGCTATAAATAGCAGGCCAACATCAAGTCTCA
>VDFB02381543.1:0-10690 GCA_007258455.2 Sequoia sempervirens | reverse complement strand
ATTTTTAAGTAGGTATAAATAACTTTATATTTGTACATTCAATGGATAAATATGTATATGTGTGTATGAGTTTATGTTTATATATATGATTGCTCATTTCTTAAATTATGAGAAGTGATTAGTGTGGCCTAGTATTTAATTAAGGAAGTAGTTTGTAGAAAGGAAAGTCAGTTAGGAATAAAAGAGAATTGATAGCCAAGAAGGATTTATTTAGTAAATAAAATATAGTAGAAATTTATAGATTGTTGAATTCCGTATAATTCTAATTAAGTAATTGTTGAGTATCATGTCATATGGGTGTTTGTACTGAACTCTTATGGAATTGTGTATCTTTGGCCATGGTTAAATATTGTAGTAAACTCTATTTGACTTCATTATGGAAGTGTTATAAACTTGAATCAACGAAATAAATTGCTCCTTGAATTGAGTTCTCATTCTTAATTATTTCTTTTGAATTGTTAGTTAAGTGGATCACTTTATGACAGTTCGAGTTCCTTATAAATGAAGTTCTTATATGGATAGTTGTTTAGAACCTTGAGATTGTAATTGATTGGTTTGTTGAGTAGGTTGTTTTCCTTTTAATTGAAAGTGTGAATAGATAGTTGTTGTTGTTGTCATGTTGATGTCCTTCTGAAGGTGATTTACGTACCACTATAAGGGGGTTCTTGTGAGGAGAAAATTGAGGTCTCCCGTAGAATGCCTAGTTGGTGGCTTTTGGATATTGAGTGATTTTGTTGAATTAATGGTTGATTTTCTTTTGTATTTCCCCTTTTTAGGTGACACCATTGTTGATGTGTGGATTGTATTTTTTTTTTAGGGTTGATTGATTTGTGGATGGGGTTTGACGAAGCTTTCTTTGCGTGGCTTTTCTGAGATAATCTCTTCTTTGAGGGAAATTTTATCCTTGTGTTGGAATTATTGGGGAAAAATTCTTGTTGCTTCATTTTACCCTTGTTTGTGGATTGTCGTTCTTTTGGCTTCCAGAGGCTTGAGATTATTGTCAGTTGATGTTCTCTCTTTATGTGCCCTTGATGTGGCAAGTGTTTTGATATCATGATTTTAAAAGGGTTGTACATGAATTGTTGAGACTTTGATTATGTGTTTATAGCGAGATGGTTAATGCCTCGCGTGGTTTGGTCTTGAGATTATTTGCTTTATCTGTTACGGTACAACCCTTGCCTAGTTTGGTTTATGTTAGGGGTCTTAGGGAGAGTGGCTCTTCGTGGGCGCCCGCGCCTCGGAATGAGGAAGGGCTCAGGATAACCCACGAAAGAGTAATTAAACAAGTGATAACCTAAACAATAGAATTTAGGGGGATGGGTAGTAAAACACACAAGATAATTAAAACTGGATTCCTCGTCTATGCATTAGGGCTACCATAGACTAGTGATAGACTGAGAAGGCCGTGGTCGGCAAAGTCGTAGTCTCGTCTTCATGAGAGATTATCGGCTCCACATTAGCTACCCTATGGTGCCGGCGCCTCAGTTAGGAGGAAGGGCCAGGAGATCCATAGATGGGTGTTGGCGCCTCAGTTGGAGGAAGGGCCAGGAGAATCCCATGAGAGCTATGCGATGACACTCTCCACTAGACACCCTTGTTCTTGTTTCTTGTCGCCTCTGGATATTGTAATCTTTATGTTGTTTCAGATTCTTGTGAAAATGATTTATGAATGTTCTTTGGTGACTTGCTTAATTGTTATTGCTTGGGTTAAATGTGATGAGTTTTCATAGCTTTATTTGATTTTGTTGACTCATGAATGTTGTTGATTATGTCATTGTAATCCTTGAGTTTTATGATACCTTTGTATGACGTTGAGTCTTGTGGTTCCCTGTTTGGATGTTCTTGGTTGAGGTCTCTTCTTGTCAACTCCTTAGCACAGGGGGTGGGTCTTCGGACCCACGTGGTCGGGTGGAACGTGCTAAGCACCCCATTGGGTCCCCAGTCGAGGATCGAGAGGTGTGGATTGGTGCTGTTGCGACGACTCCAGAGTTGTATCCGTATTGGAGCCAATTATGATATTGTGTATTCATCTATTCATTTGTATCATGTTATCTTGATTGTATGGTTTCCGTTCATATTTGGAAACACTTTTGTATCCTTGTACCTCTTGAACATTGTATTGTAATGTAACAATAAACCTTGTGTGGCTATTGGCCATGGCAGTTGTTATTCAATGTGTTGAGTTAATCATGTATATGTTGTATTTACATACACAAATGGTTTCTTATCAATGATTTATCATGTATGTGTTACATTTGTTAATGTTTACTTTGTTATGGATTATATCTTTGGCTTTTATTCTTTATTGTTGTTGTATGGAATTAAGTTCGTAATGTCTCCTCGTGTACCCCAAGGGACGTAAGTATAAGTGAATTTGTTTAATTAAGTTTTATGACTTTTGATTTAATGTGCATCACATGTATGTTTAGAATACTTTTTAAAAAAAAAATTATTGTGTTGATGTTCTTTGGGGTTCCACGACGAGGCTTTCGTGAACATCAACAAATTGATATTAGACTTCATTGTGAACAGCAGTCATTGAAATCAGTTGTCCATTTGCTTTGTATGATTTCATATTGCGCCTAGAAGAAGCATTATCCAATCAGAAAACACAATTACTTAATATAACGAAGGAATTCATGGAATGAAAACAGGAGAGATTAATGCAGCGAACTTATTCAAGGAAAACCAGCAATAGTGAAGAGATAACACCAACTAATAAGGCAATAATTATATTTAGCAACAATTAGTCAATGCATTGAATTGATAGTAAGATTCGATATCACAGATAAGAAGACAACTATAATGCAATTCCTAATGAAGGCAGTGGTTATGGATGAGAGCGGCGATTAGTATTCCAATCGGTCATAACTAATATCAACTAAGAGACATGACCATTCAGACGATTATCTCAATTCCAAGAGATACACCCTTTCTTTTAGCATAAGAGGTATAAAAGACAATAGGAGTGAAGAAAAGGACAAGGAAGAGTTTGGGTGAAGAAATATATAATTTGGAGATAGAAGAGAATATATATATAAGCATTATTCTGATCGATGGGAAAAAATAGGAATATATGAATATATTCTAAGTAAAAAGAATCACCTGTGATATCTTGTTATTCATATTCATAAGATCGTGGTTAGGAGAATTAAGAAAGCTTCAGCAATCAAACCCAGGACTAAATCAATTAAAGATGATACACTCAGATTTGGGAAGACAAAAGAGTAAGGGAACAAGAAGCAATAGGAGAAAGATTCAGAGATAAATTTGCATCTAGGAAATGCAGCAATAGTAGTGATTGGTGTACTTAGTCACAAGAACTTATATATGTATAAATGTATAAGTTGATATAAAGAAAAGGAGGAAAAGAATATGGTCTTGAACACTAAACCATCATAAGAGGATATCTTCAGAAAATCAGGGCAAGAATTATGGTTATTCCGAAAGGGGACATTACAGGCTCAAGCGTATCTAGCTATATCAGTTTGGTGATGAAGTTGTTTGTTAAAGTTGTGTATCTATTTACATGAGCACATCATACATAAATTTATCATAGAGCATGAATGAGAAAACATGTTTGATTACATGGAACAGCAATCAAACTGGAAAATATTGAAAGACTTCATCACCAGGAAAAGGGGGCATTACAGGAGGAGAGTTATATCATTTCCTCATCATGGGAGAGCAGCATAGGGATGACACTCCATCATCCTATGAACCTGTTGGTATCTTTTGCATCCCCATAGGTCAGTCTTGCAGTCTTGAGGGTGGTGTTTCGTTCCATATCAGCAACCTAAGAGGAGCAATTACACATCTTTCAGCACATATGAGGGGTAGTCATCACATCCATAGGAGGTTTGCAGAGGATGGAGAGAGTTGTGATACAGACACTTCGAGATACTTTTATCTCCTCATTATCGATGGATGTGAGGTTCTGTTGTGTTGGGATCCAGGCACTGATAGATTTGGCATGTCAATGCAGTTGGATCCCGGTGAGTTGCTTAATTACTCTCAGCATGGTGAGGGTTATGTCAGAGTAGCACAACGGAAGTTAGCGGGTAATGTGTATGGCGGACTTCCATTCTGCTTATGGGATCTAGGGATTTCTAAAACTGGTAGATTTCTCTACATTGGGTTAGTCGTTTATAGTGGTGTTGAGTATCGTTGGGCATTAAACAGATTGATTTGGGATCCCGACATTCAGATGACAAGCCAGGGCATTCAATTGAGATTGCTTGAGGTCAAGCAATTTCGGGGAGGGCGGACTGTAATGTCCCCTTTTTAGCCAGAGTTTGGTGGATTAGCCAGAGTTTGGTGGATTCAGACAACAGGCCAGGGCATTCAATTGAGATTGCTTGAGGTCAAGCAATTTCGGGGAGGGCGGACTGTAATGTCAAAGTTTGGTGAATTAGCCTATCATTGGGTCCTCGTAGGCTAATGTTGGTGTTTAGAGGGCCTTATGTGGGAGCTATCTGGTTCTTTAGATGCCAGTTTACAATGTACTCTTCTCCAGTGCTTAGCGATATTCAAAGACGACCTTCTCAAGGTGTTTCAGGCTCCGTTTTCACATACTATTTTTAGTAAGTCACTTGGATGTTTGAGTCCAACCTTAATATTTATAGTAAGCCAATTTGGTGAGCAAAGGAAGCAGAGGGTCACCCTATGGTGTTGGCAGAATTAGTATTGTGTTGATATTCATGGAGTTATGGATTATTGATTATTATTAAAGTGATAACTTTAATAATAATTAAATATAAAGTGAATATGAATTAAGGAGTTAATGACTTTATAATATACCATTTAATTTCATAACATAAAGTCATTATTTAAAAGCATTAAGGGCACCACATTTAATGCATAAATCATTTGCCAACAAAAGCAAATAAGATTAAATATTAAAGTGTATTAAAAGAGCCAAGGAGGTCGTGGCTTTTTGGGGAAGTATAAAAGGCATCAAAAGCACATCATTCAAGGATTCATTCATTCATTCAACACTTAGTAAATTTGAAGAGTTTTGGCTGTGAAAAGAAAACAAGGGTTTTCAGCTGCAAATTGATCTTGGAGAATGTAGCTATCTTAGATTATGCATTCTACAAGTGTGAAATACCACCCAAGGTTTGCATCTTCAGGTGGCTTCAATCAGAGGTCACAATTGTGCACATTGGAGTTGATTGTCAGAGATAATATACAAGTTTGGTTGAGCAGATCAGAAGTTTACATCAGAAGCTAATTGCTGAAATCTTTAATTGCTGTTTGCATTCATTTTGGAAACCACGTGGGTTTCATGGAGGCCGTACAATTCATCATTGCTGGGCTGTACAATATCCTAGGCTGGGCATGGGTTTGCTAGGCTGAAGCGCCTAGGTTTTCAGCTTCATTTCACCTCCATTTTGGGCAACTAGGTCTTGGCATTCATTGCATATCATTTTGAGGTGGAGAAACCAGATTTCTGAGCTAGGCGTCCAAGCAAGGGTTTTCCAGAATTGCTGATAAAGTATTTCAGATTCATATTAATTCATGCTTTGGCATCTAGGTATGATGTTATGTAAATTTCAAGCATTGAATGAAATCTGATTTGAAAGAATCTTGTATTTGCTTCAGTAGTCTGTTTATTTGCAATTGTTTGCATATATATATTTCATTGCATTTCCTGGCCAACTCTTCATCAAAAAACTCAAAACAAAACAAAAACTATAAAACCACAAGCAAACACACAGGCAGTTTTCAGTTAGTAAATATCCATTTGGAGGGGGTATATTTCATTTTCCTTTTGCCAGACTTTGTGCACTATTCTCCATTTTGCTGTGGGTGATAGAAGAGCTGAATAGTTTCCCTTTAATGGTTTTTCTATGAGTCATTTGCAGTATGAAAGAGTTGCGTTTGGGTTTTGTTAATCAGAGAGTGTAAAAAGGTGACCTGCTTAATTTTGAGATAGGGATTCTTTCCTTCTTCTTTCGATTATCTTTTCATTCCAGCAACGTATGAATGTTTGGGACGTAGAGAAAGTGGAATAAGGCATTTGCTGAAACCTATGAACCAGAGAGCATTTTTGTCTGAATTCTAAGTCTGTTATTTTGCAAATTAGAGGGGGTAAGAGTGTTTCGTTGCAGACTGTAACTATGTTATCTGCAATACATAAACATCTGAAACTATCATCCCGGTTCATAAAGGAGAAGGTTGACTGGCAGTGACTGAATTTTGAAGAAATTCAAAAGTGCAGAAACACAGTAGTTGAACAGGCATGTTCTTTTTTTCAATATGTTTTTCAGTTCATAGTTTTAATTCAAATATTCTCCAAGCAGAGAAAAGAGAATGATTTTTTCTATTATTTAGTGGGATTTTATCTGGGTAAGAAAGAAAAAGGATACTCTGAAATTTCCAGAAATATATAAGGCTGAGATAAAACTATTTTTTCCAGTTGGGTTAAAAATGGCTTGACGTATAAATATTATGTACATAGTTTGTATCGAGAAATCAGTATATGAACATGTGTATAAACATGCATTTATTGTTAGTGGCCAATAGTAGCATGGTGTGATGGTTAAGTTGTTGTATTGTTGTTCTTGCCATCAAGGTTCAAACCCCATTGGGGTGTAATTGTTGAGTGTTTATGTTGGGGATGAGGTCCCCCATTTGTGATCTCACTGGTTCATAGCTCCAGGTCAAAAGCATTTACCCCTCTTTAAAAAAAAATTTAAAAAAGATGCATTTATTGTTATTTTTCCTAAAACAAAAAGAATAGTTTGGTTAAAGGATTGAAAGATTATGAAATGTCCAAGATTGGACTGTATATTAACCCAGATTAAAGATGATTAATCGGTATTTTAAGTTAGTTATTCTTGTGAAATTTTCCAACAATAATATTATCGTGAATGATTAAATTTAAATATGGCGTTCCTTGTGAACAAGACCATATGCTTTTAACATAGAAAATCTAAAACCTGAATTTGAAGATGCAATCTTCTATGTAAGATATTCATTATTATTAAGTTATAGGATATGTTATCCATATACTAGAATATGACCAGGAAGGTCGAGTTGACGTCATTTTGTCATCATTTTATTTTAAATGCTTAAAAATAGGAGAGTAATTACTCTCATGGGTTGTAGTAAGGACTTGAACAAGTGGCAATAGCCAAGACCCAAGAAGTTACGAAAACGTAACATGTGTGCTCAAAGTCAAAGATAACTAACCAACCCAATTAAGTATTGACTTAGTGAATCATCACATTAAGAGTAAAAATGTTATGCAAAGTCAACCATTGGTCAAACAGTAAGTTTGGTTTAACCGTAGGTCAGTTAAAGTTTCCAAGTCAAGTTAGAGGTGGGTGAACACACGTCTCCACTTTTTAAGGAAGTGGTTGAATTTAATTCAAACTTTGGCCAAAGTAGGTGCAAAAGTCTCTGCTTGCACTTGTTGGTTCGCTATGCTCCTGTGAAGTTGTGTTGACGTGGTTTTTGAGGACCGCACTACACGAATAAAAGTTTCCCAACGGACTTATCTCTTGAACAAAGTATTCGACATGCTAAGATTATGAAGTAAGATCATGCTTTCAACTCCAAGGTTCCTTTTAATGCTAATAGGCTCAATTTGGCTCGATGTGATCGGTGGTATTTCAAGGGGACTTCTACGTAATTGTTCGGGTAAAGTTGAGAAAGGGATTCAAATGCTCAAAGATTTATCTATGAAGGCGGGTTTCCTATTCTAAACCAGAAAGTACCTGAATTTGAAAAGGGTGTAGGGCCTAAGAAGTTTATGTTCTATTCTAAATGCAGGATATGTGGAGCTTCGTTTCAATAGACTTCAACCGGATTTCACCTAGCCTCCGTCGGACAGCCTCAGCAAAATCGGTGCAATCTTCAAGGGAAATAGCGAAAGATGTTCAAGTTATGACTTAACATGCATACACCATCACAACGACGCATATAAGCATATAAATCACAACCGAAGTTAAACACAAAATAATGTCCAGTTGACCACACAAGGCGAACTTATCATCAACAAGCCGCTAGTGGTATGGAGTAAAGCGAAGCTATCTCAATGAAACACCACACATCAAAGTAAGCTACTTGCATGAATTTAAACTACTTGGATACGAAAGGAAGAAGAAACCTTGCTAGCATTTCATGACAAGACGAATTTCATCATCAATGAAAAGATCTATTATCATAAAATGTGTTACACAACAATCTCTTCAAAAGTTTTCAAAGGGAAAACTTTCTCTCTTCTCCAAATTATGCAAAAATGCTCTACAATGCTACACTATCTAATTCTAATGCTAATACTCTCTCAATGTCTACTGTCTACTATCTAATCTAATGTGTTACAAATGAGGGGGACTCCCCCTTATATAGCTAGCCAAGTCCCAAAAGACGGCTAGGGTTACAATCAATAGAGTGGCCAGAATCGTGCCACCTCAGCCCTAAATAATATTTGCCCTAAAAACCGCCACAAGGAGAGTGGGGTAATAAATGCGCCATAATGTCCACCATCATCCTTCTAGAAGATTCCATTTGTAGACGCGTTCACACTGTTCTCGATCTTCTTTCTTGGCGTTGTTCTTTGATTTCTTCCACTTGAGGGTCTTCATCTTCGTCACTTTGAGTTATACTAAGTCCCAACACTTAGTCATTTTCTTGCAACTTTTTCTCCTTCGAGATTGAAACTCATCTTCCTCGTGCTTCCACTTCAAGTCATCACACTAAGTCATCATCGTTTGGCCTCGACGTTCCTCCTGCAAAACAAGCAAGGAGAAGGGGATCAGATCATTTCATAATATAAATTCAACTTACTCACCTGATTGTAGCACTTTGATCTTCAAGGGCTCATCGTTTTCACTAGCCAACTTTTGCTTTCTTCATGATTCCTCATGCCTTAGCCAAATTTTGATCCATCTTCTTCAAAGGCGTATCATCCCTTTGACAGTATCAACTTCAACTGCATCTTCAAGAAATTCATTTCACCTACTGGAGCTCTGACAACCTTGGTTTTATTCACCTCTGGCTCAAGGAAACTATCTTCACGAAGGATTTAAGCAAATTCACCTAGGCAGTTTCTTTCAAATTCGTCGGCTGGAGGATTTTACCTTGAGAACACATTTTCTTCACATTTGCCTTAGAAAATTTTCACATCTCCCTTAGGAAATTCATCAACCTGGCGCTCATCAAAAATATCCATCCTGAAGGCCGCAGCGAAGCATGGAAGGCCTTAAAATCAACTCCTCATCGACAATCTTCGATACCCAGAAGAAAATTTTCTCCAGAATGCGTCGAATTCATGGGTGCACGACGAACGGGTTCATTTAATTCTCTTGAATTTTGAACCTTAGAAAATTATTTCCCATTGAAATTTAAATCCTTTCTTCACATCTGTGAAGATTTCTTGTCGCTCTGACTTGAGAAATTTTTACCCATCCAGTGGAGCTGGCATTCACTGACTTTACCTCAGGCGACTCATCTGTGCTTCAAGAAAAATTCCATCACCTCTCCAGACTTAAGCATTTTTCTAAGGGAGAAAAATATTTTGTGCCTTAGAAATTTTTGAATCACTTCGAAAATTTTGCCTTAGAAAATTTTATATCCAACTCGACCAATTTTGCCTGTGAAAATATCAACTTCGCTTAGAAATTTTTTTATAGAGGTGCCTGGCATATTTTGCTTTTCTAGCCACCGTTTTGTATTTTGTTCCATACTTACAAGGCAATTTCATCCAACGCCTTAGAGATATTTCATCACTTCAACTTATACTTCACTTTATACTTAAGGCGCATAGCACACTGAGAAAAGAAAACCACGCCTTAGCAATTTATTTCCACCCTTTTGCAATATTTTCTAACACCTATATCACTCATCACCCTCAACGCCTTTGAAAAATTCTCTAACACCTTGTAACTTTTAGGCGCCTAGCACACACATGAGGGAAAATCACGCCTTAGACACCTTGGAATATTCCCCATCTTGTTTTTGTCTTTACTTGCCCTTATTTGGGCGCATTTCTTATGTGGAGGAGGATAACTTTCTAACGCCTTTCCTTGTGACTTTTCAGCTTCTATTTTTTTGTCTTCACTTGCATGCATTTGGGCGCATTTTGGCCCTTGAGGAGGATGAAAACATTTGACTAGTTTGACTTTATCCAGCTTATGCTTGCATGGGGCGCATTTGAGGTGTGGAGAAGGACGAATTTTACTTAGAAACTTTTACAACTTCCCTCCTTCTCCTTGGGCGCATTTTAGCATGGCAGGAGGATGAAATTCGTTGACTTTCCTTGACCTTTTCTTCTTGTTAACTCCTTGGGCGCATTTTGCCAGTGGAGGTGGATGAGAGTTGAAGTATGGGCGCATTTAGGCAAGGGTGAAGGACAAACATGTTGACTTTTCTTTGACCACTCCAGCTTTGGGCGCATTTTACCTCTGGTGAAGGATGAAACTCCATACTTAGAATTTTTTATGCCTCCTTACTAGCTAGGCGCATTTTTCCATGTGATGAAGGATGAAAACATTTTCTTGACTTCCAGCCTAATGAGGGCGCATTTAGCTATGTGTGCAGGATGAAATGCTTTGACTTTCTTTGACCACTTGTGCCTTGGGCGCATTTTGCCCCTGAAGAAGGACGAGCTTGACTCTTAGAAAATTTTCATGCCTCCTCACTAGCTGGGCGCATTTCGCCATAGCTGCAGGATTGAAGTTCC
>VDFB02381542.1:0-33671 GCA_007258455.2 Sequoia sempervirens | reverse complement strand
TTTTTTTAAATAAACCTAGTAGTTTAGAAACTAAATTCAATTTTCTATAGATTCTATTATTACATATTTTTGAAATAATATAGATAACTTATTCAAATTTTTACGTCAAGTTGCCTAACTCTGACTTTTCTAAAATTTTTGCCACTTAAGGGCCTATTTTTTCCATGATGATCCTGCACATACCCTTTATAAATTATGTATAGCTATATGAAGTTTATTCCTTGAAAAGTATACCTCAAAAAAAAAACCCCAAAATTCATTTTCTTAGATTTCTTATAAAAGAGCAATCAATCCTTAGATTTTTGGAAATTTTGGATGAAATAGTGAGGCTTGTTTTGCTGTAGGATGCACTAGATTTTTTCTAAAGACCATATCTCTCAAAATCTGAATAGGAAGTTATAGATTTAGTTATCTAATGTCATGTTGGATTTTATTGTGAACCCCACATCTCCTAGAAACCACCTATAATAAAAATACCTATCGTAAAGAGAGATCAAGCAACATAAATTTTATTAGCAACATACAAATTGTATTGATCCAATAGCCTAAACGATTAATTACAATGAATGATGAAATCTTGTAAAAAAACCTTAAATGAAACCCTAGGTGAGGATTAAGTTAGATCATGGAAAGTGTCCTCATCCTATGTTATGAGACAATATAACTTAAAAATAGCTGCTTAATCTAATAATAATAAAGCATTTCTTAATATTATCTCAAGCGCATAAAGTAAAAGGGGCCTAATAAATAAGTAGTAATTAATTAATTATTAGGTGATTTTCTTATTTACTATAAGAGTTGGTAAGTGTGAAGGTGATTCCATGCCCAATTGATTATCTGTGGAGGTCATCAAAATAACTGTGTTGTAATTCCCTATTGATACTTTGACCTTGACCCCATGAGAGAACTACTTGGTCTTTATTGGTGAAAATATTTTATAAATGTGGAATTTTTTATTTATATATTTAATTTTTGTTGCTTAGTTTTGAAGTTATATGTATGGGAATCTTGGGTTATGATTTATCTTTTTGCTAAATTTCATGTGTTCTTAGAAGAGACTTTAAAATGTCTTAAAGTGTCTTTTTATTCATGAAATAAGTGAAAATAATTCCCTATGATGGACACATATGGGATGGACACTTGTTGAGACATAAAGGTTTGATCCTCTCAAAGCCCCTTGGAAAAAGTGTGACAAAATTTAGCTTAGTGAGAAAGGAAGATTGACTTGGTGAACCATCAAATTCTTCTATAATTTTTTTGTATATGAGTTGTACTACTTGTTTGAGTTCATTTATTTATGTCCCTCTTGTTGATTTTTTAGGATTATTGATGGGGGCCACACCACCCAAAACCAATAGAAATAACAAAAATAGATACAAACACAGAAGATGTGAGACATAAAAATGATTCACTTTCAATTATATTTAGAAAATGAAATTACAAATTCAAAGCTTACATGTTGCAGCCTCATGGGCTTAAATAATTACAACAAAATCAACTCTAAAAAGAAAATCTACTATTCAAAGCCACAATCTACACTATTAGGGCCACCTTCTACAACCCCACTTAACCCTTTTTATTTTCCCCAATAACCACCCTATAATGTTCTAGAAAGATCAAATTTCCCCTTTTTATTTTGGCACCAAATGTCCCACCATTTGATTCCTGGTCTAGGAAGAAATTTTTATCAAATTCACTTTTTAGAGGACCAACTTCATGGGGCCATAACTTTTGATCCTAGTGTTTGATTTGCTATTATTGCATATCATTAGAAAGCTCTCGACGAGCTCTATAACACACAAACAAATCATATGTCAGTTCAACCACTTTTTGAGCTATTTTGGGGTCTCTAAAGTTTTATATCTGAATTTTAAGCTACATTGGAGAAATTTCTTGGGATGGAAACTTTAATTTCTCCTAAATCGTGCAGGGTATTGAGGTGATTCTTTCACGATCAGAATTTTTTTTCAGCTCTACTCCTTGGGGTAAAATTTCATGTCCATACAAGCCCATTTAGGCTGACTTACTAAAAATAGTAAGTGTCCGATTTTTTACTATTTTTGATGCCTAACTATCTTACACCCCTTAAGTTCCATCATGGGACTCCCAAAACAACTAAAAGAAAATAAAGAAAATATTTTTGGGGTGATGCAAGATTGCTCCCATTAATCGCTGATGCTCTTGCATCGTATTAACCTAGGTAATTTGAAAAGTGACCCTATCACTTTGGGAGTTAGAGGGAAACCAAGATCTGCTAACCCTAGCTTCGTGATAACCATGATGAAATCTCAGACTTTCCTCTCCATTTCTCACTGCTACTCAAGACATTGCCTATTTCCCTCGCTTCTCACCCACACGGCTATCCAGATTTCTTCTATCTCCTCCTTTCCCTCTAAGTAGGTGCCAGAATTCTTCAACCATTCATTTACTCCCCCATACTCACCCCACATGACACCAACCCAGCAACAAAGGAAACTAATAAAGAGAAATTTGTATTCCACCAGAAAACTCCCCAACATAGAGCATTTCCCCTGAATCATGTTTCAGGATCTTGCATGGTCCAAACTTCTTCATCTTTTAACTTGTTGTATGTATCAACTGGAACCTTTCTCTTTTCGGCTAATGAACAATGACTTCTATCTCCCAATTGAACTCCTTATGCCTTCACTTCTTTCTTATCTTCTTGAGCCTTATATTGTGAGTTCATCTTATTGATATGTTTTTTCACCTCTTCAGTAAATTCTTCGTGTGCCTCGAAAATCTTTAGCCTCAAAGACTACTCTTTCTCCCCTCTTTATCCATCTTTCTCAGTTCATTGGTTCTGTGGACTAATCTCATATGTACAATTTTGAATGGTGATTTTTACCAAGCGTTCTATTGGACAAAATTGTTGTAAGCAAATTCTTTTCCTATGGATTAACTCCAAATCCCATCCCTTTTGGCTTATCTCCAACTAAGCATCTTAGTGTACAATTAAACCTCCTATTCACCACCTCTATTTGTCCATCAGTCTATAGATGGTGTGCAGAAAAAAACTTCAAATTTGTCTTCAACTTCTTCTATAATGTCCTCTAGAAACAACCAACAAATTTGGTATCTCTGTCTGAAACTATACTCTTTGGTAGACCATGTAGTCTCACCACCTCTCTGAAAAACAACTCTACAACATGAATAACATCACTAATCTTATGACATGGAATGAATGTGCCATCTTTGAAAATCTATCCACCACCCCAAATATGGAATCATGCCCTCTCTGTGTCTTTGGAAATCTAAGAACAAAATCCATGCTAATATCCTCCCACGGCCTCTTAGGTACAAGTAATGGCTGATACAATCTAGTATTCTGACTTGTTCCTTTTCCCTTCTAACATACTTTGTAAATTTTTACAAACTTCTTCACATCTTGTTGTAACTATGGCCAATAATAATTCTCACTGACAAGAGCAATGATCTTATCTTGACCAAAATGTCTAGCCAATCCTCCATTATGCTTATCCTTGATTAGATTCTCTCTCATAGAACTCCTTGGAATGTAGAATTGGCTTCCTCTAAACAACATCCCATCTTGGATTAAGAAATCCAACCATCTTGTCCTATCCAATGTAACAGGTTCCAAACAAGCTTTCCAAGCTTTTGCAAAGTATAGATCTTCAACATACAAACTCTTGAGTTCATTGAACCCAACAACCTCTATATTCATTTCTATAAAAATAATTACCTTCTACTCAAGGCATCTACAACTTTGTTTGACCTTCCACTCATGTGCTTCAAATCAAAAGTATAACTCTACAAAAACTCAACCCATTTAAGTGCCTTTGATTCAACTTTCCTTGACTATTGAGATACTGCAAAGCCTAGTGATTGGTATATAAAACAAATTCTTTTGGAAACAAATAGTGTCTCCATTTCTTCAAAGCCTAAACTATAGCATAAAACTCTTGATCATAGACAAAATATTTCTTCTTAGCATGATTTAACTTCTCACTAAAATAGGCAACAGGCTTACATTCTTGACTCAAAACAGCTCCTGTGGAAGTACCACTAGCATCACAATCTACCTCAAAGACCTTATTGAAATCTGGAAGGGCCAAAATAGGTTGCTCTGTAACTTTCTTCTTCAACATATCGAAAATTTTGGCTACTCTTGTGGTCCACTTAAACTCTTTTATATCCCCTCTCATCGCTTCAGTTAGAGGTGCACAAATACCACTAGTAAAATTCTTAATAAACTTTCTATAAAAACTTTCTAGACCATGAAATGATCTTACCTCTATAACACTCCTCGGATTAGGCCATTCAATGAGATCTCTCACGTTCTCTAGATCCATTTTAAGACCCTATGTTGAGACAAAAAATCCTAGATACACCAACTATCTCTTCACAAAACTACATTTCTTTAAATTAATCAATAGCTTCTCCTCCTTTAGCTTCTCAAAAACTCTTCAGATATGCATCAAGTGCTCCTCCAGTGTCTTACTAGAAATCAAAATATCATCCAAATAAACAATAACAAATTTTCCTAAAAATTCTTTCAATACCTCATTCATAAGCCACATAAATGTGCTCGGTGCATTGGTTAGCCCAAAAGGAATGACTAGCAACTCATACAAGCCCTCCTTGTTTTTAAAGGTTGTCTTCCATTCATCTCCTTCTCTAATTCAGATTTGGTGATATCTTCTCTTCAAACCTATCTTTGTGAAGTACTCAACTCCACTCAAACAATCCATAATCTAATCCATTCTTGGCAAGGTAAATCTATACTTGATGGTGATCATGTTGATGGATCTAGAATTTGTACACATCCACCATTCCCCATCCTTCTTTGGTGCTAGTACTGCAGGTACTGCACATGGACTCAAACTTTCTTTGATCAATCCCTTCTGCAAAAACTCTTGCACTTGTCTATTCAAATCTTCACTCTTTGTTGGAGTCATATGATGAGCTGCCTTATTTGGCAAACTGGCTCTAGGAATTAGGTCCATCTGATGACTAATCTTTATTACAAGAGGCAAACCTTCATGTACATTATCAGAAATAATAGCTTGAAACTCATTCAACAAATCTAAAACCTCTATAGGTACCTCAGTGGTATCTTCTTTATCAACTCTAGGGATCAATGCAAAACACATATGCTCATGCTTCATACCTTCTAGGAACTTCTTCATCAACCAAATAAATTATTGCATTAATGCGATACCTTTTATTCTACCTCTTTCTGGGCGTAAGGCTTCAACTTATGATGAACCCCATCCTTTGTCAAAGTTAATAGGTGTTGGCATGTCCATCATGTAATCGCCAAGGATCAAACCACTATAGTCTGCCTAACAACATATGACAAACATCCATAGGCATAATATCACACAATACCTCATCATGGTAATTTCCAATCTTGAACTTTACTAGACATTGTTCATTTACCAAGGCTTTATGGTCCTTCTACAACCAAGCAATCTGGTATGGGTTCAGATGCCTTCTTCTCTCCAACCACAACTGATTGACCATTTCTTTTGAAACAAGGTTAATGGTACTACCTCCATCAATAATAACATTGTAAACTTTACCTTCACACTTACATCTGGTGCAAAAAAAATTCTTCCTTTGAGTTGGCTCATTCTCCTCATTCAAAGAAGGCTCTTCTGGTAACAAAAACCTCTCCTCTTTATGCATCCTCAAAATGTGAAAACTCAACATCTTCATTTACATGTGCAACTCGTGCATTACCCTCAGGTCTTCTATTTTTCCTTCCTTGATGTTGAGGACACTCATAGGCTCTATGTCCTTCTCCACACTAGAAATAGGTTCAACGAAAGCCTCCTCTTCACATTCCTCATCCAGATCTTCCTCTTCCTCTTTGGTATCCATTATTTTGATCACGAGGATGGTAGGTGTTATCTCCTTTAGAGTTCTGGCTGCTACTAGAGCCTTCACCCTTCTTTTGATCTTCATTCCAACCTCCATATGACCATCCACCAGTCTTTCCTCCATGGCCTCCACCTCATTGTTTGTTCTCAAACCTCTTGTCCAATCATTCTTCAACCTTTAGAGAAAACTAATAAGCATCCTCAATAGTGGTCATTCTTACTAGTGCCAATTCTTCATGTATGCTTGGCTTCAACCCGTTAATATAACAAGCAACTTTCTCTTTATTCACCTCAGAATGTCCTGTCCAAATTAGAACCTTGTGAAATTCCTCTATGTATTCTTTTCACCATCCTTTTGTCCTTTTGCCTCAAGCTCGGTGATCTCTTGAGTAACTCCCATCTCAGAATCGACCGGAATAAATTGTTTCTTCTCATCCTGACAATTCATTTTTCCCAGCTGGAAAATTTTATCTTTCCCTTTCTTCCTCTTTCTAACCGACCTCTTTCCACCCTCATATATACTAGTGTGACCTTTCAATTTTTTCTTTGCAAACCTCACTCTATGAGGATCTTCAATCTCCTCAAACTCAAAAGATTCCTCCATGTCATTGATCCAATCAATCAATTCTTCAGGATTCATATTTCAACTAAATGTTGAAACCTCCATTTGTCTTTCAATGCTTTGAGATCGCCGTAATGATCTTTCTAGATCCATTGATCCTTTCCTTCCATTTCCCTCTTCCATTTCATCTTTCACTTTCATCTCCGCCTTTGTTGCACATCTTCTTTCTCGAACCTCTTTGTTGTTTCTCGACCAGTTTCTCATAGTTCTAATTCTCATCTCTAGGTGGATTCCTTCCTCCACCACCTCGGCCTCTAATTTCTCCGCTTATACTAGAAAAGTCTTTTGAGGTGATTCTTTTGAACCTTTAACCTTACACTTCACAAGTCCTATTGTAATTCTCTCACATTTAGTACTCTATTACTGTGTGCTTAGGAACTCCCCTTGCTCGACAATTAATTTTGATGAGAGCCACAATCACCAAAACCCACAGAATCACAACAAATACTAACAAAGAAGATGTGTGGAGACATAAAAAATGACTCCACTTTCAATTATTTTAGAAATTGAAATTACGTGATTCAGTTACATGCTAATTTCATGGGCTTGATTCATTACAACAAAATCAATTTCTAAAAGAAAATCTACTATTTGGAGCCACACAATCTGCACTCATCGTATTTTCACCTTCTACAACCCCTTAATTTAACCATTTTTATTTTCCCCAATAACTTTCCTAGAATGTTCTAGAAAGATCAAATTTCCCCTTTTTTTTTGGTGCCAAAAGTCCCACCATTTGATTTCTAGCCTAGGAAGAAATTTTTATGAAATTCACTTTTAAGAGGACCAACTTCGCAGGGCCATAACTTTTGATCCAGGTGTTCGATTTGCTGTTATTTCATATCATTGGAAATATCTCAATGAGATCTACAACACACAAACCACTGTAGGTCATTTTGGCCACTTTTTGATTTGTTTCAGGGCTTCTAAAGTTTTATATTTGAATTTGAAGCTGCATTGGAGAAATTTCTTTGGACAAAAACTTTAATTTCTCCCAAACCATGTAGGGTATTGAGATGATTCTTTCGCAACTGGAAATTTTTTTCAGTTCTACTCCTTGGGGTAAAATGGGGTAAAGTTTCACATCCATATGAGCCCATTTAGGCCAAATTACTAAAAATAGTAAGTGCCCGATTTTCACTATTTTTGATGCTTGTCTGTCTTACACCCCTTAAGTGTCATCATGGGACTCAAAACAACTAAAGAAAATAAATAAATTTTTTTTTTAGGTGATGCAAGATTTCCCTACACTGTTAGATGCTTTGCATCAATTGTTTTGATAATATTATTTTTTTATTATTGGGAGAGAGTGTAGAATCTTGAGAGATTGGTGCTTTGATGAGAGAAATCTTAAAGATGCATTTTTTAAGGATCTTCAATAAGGAGAATTTCTATCATTTTTGAAGTCATTACAAGTAGGCTTCATAGATTTACTTATAAAATTTCTAAGTTAAATATGTTATTTTTGTTGTGTATTTTGTATATGGATTTGATCTTGGTTGGGATTTCATTTTTTAAGTGTATAACACTTGCAGTTGTTGTGAGATTCATATATTGGTTTAATCATGGTGGTGAATTATTTTCTTGAGATTTTAGATTCTCAATTTCTTGTGTGTGTTTAGAAAGGGATTATTATGTTTAGAGGTAGGTCTTTCCAATTTCTATGGTTAATAGCTTCCCATATGTAAGGTTAAGGGAGGTGTAGATCCTTTCTTGGGAGAAAATATGCATTCCTTGTTAATAAATTTAAGTACTAGTTGTCATATGTGTTTTCATGAGATGAAAAAATCTACATTCTTTGTGAAATAATTTTGGTATTGATTTCCTTATTTATTTTTCATGAGAGAAAAATAAGCATTCCTTTTAAAGAATTTTTGGCTTCAAGTGTCTTATAAATTTTATGTGATAATATGTTAGTATTTTTGTTTTGATTATGGCTATGAGTGGAGTTTGGTTATTGTTGTGGAGGATGAGATTATGGAAGATTTATTTTGTATAGTGTTATGTGGGATGGAGGTTTTAGAATAAAAATTATGAAGCTATTTATATTGATCTTGGTTGAGTTGTTCTATTAATTTATTTTTATCCAAATTTAGAGTGATCCTCTCTTCTCACCCATCTACTCTTCTTAATTTAGAGTTATGTTCACTAGTGTGTGAACTATGAAACAGTACTGTCTTGGAGAAATAGTTTTGCTCCACATTTCTTTGTGTTGTGTTTTCTGGTCTTGTGGATCTAGGAATGCTCTTATATTGTTCATATCTATCTTCAATCTAATTTGTTTGAGTTTTGGTGCTCCACAAGGTTAGATTCATGTGTTACAGTGTGTGAAAGGTTAACTGGGTGTACAAAATAAGTATATCTTTTAGGTGTTGATGTTGTGAAGAATTTGTTGGATTTCAAGGTGTTGATGGAATATTATATATTATGTTTAAGTTTTGTGTGTGATTTGAAAGTTGTCTTTGAATCAAAGGAAGTGTGTACTTAATTTTTTAATGGTGTTAACACAAGTTTGGTCAACCTTGGGTGATTACATTAATTGTGGATATGCTTTGGTGTTTTTGGAAGAGTGGTGTGGTGTGTATGTGTATGGATTTAGGTCTAATTTAAGGTGTGATGTGGTTTTCCTTCATTCATCTCTTCCGTGAGAATGTTTTGGTGCCAACCTAATTTGAATTTACATGTTTGAGGTGCATAGCCGACCTTGTAGATTGTTTTCAAGGTAGAGAATGGTATATATATATGATGAACTTATGAAGGACTATAGTGTGTAGTTTGTTGTGCGAAGTGTTGAGATCTGAAGTGCAAAAGTGTGAAATGTAGTGTGAGCTTTAATGCCTAAGACTAATGGAAGCAGTGAGTAGAAGGTATCTACATTCTTCAAAGAGAGTGTGAATGGTCTAGTGAAGCAGTGGTGGATCTTTTTTGCTGCCCTAAGATGGATTTCTCATTGTAACAATCTTTGTTCTTTCTTCTTTCTAATTTGGCAGTGAGCCCTCCGGTAGTGAGTCTACTATATTTGGTGTTACAATTAATTTATATTGTGAGCTAATCCTCACCGTGGTTTTTCCCTTCTTTGGTTTTCCACGTAAACTAGTGTTCTCAAGTGTTTGGATGTGTTTGTGTTATTGTTTCTCATGTTTATATTCTACTAATGCATTATAAGGGTATCAAAGAAAGGTTTCTTAATTGTCTTGTGCATTCAACAATTGGTATCAGAGAAAGGTTTCTTAGAAGAAAGCTTAACTGCTTGAGGTAGATCCAATGGTGCACAAGAAAGAGAATCCTCTATTTGATGGATTTGATTATATGCATTTTGGAACATCGGGATGGCAGGTTTCCTTGGGTGTTGGCAAGAAGTTGAGTCCACTTTTTGGCCAAAAAGTGGAAGTGTTTTCCTTGATTTTCAGAATTTGACACATTTGCCTTAAAATTTTAAGCACTTAGAGATGGAATCTTGAAAAAAGTCACTCATCATAAAATGTAGTACTCGGAGTCTAGTTTCCAAATATGTAATTTATTTCAATACCCAAATGCTACAAATTGATTTTCAATAGGCATTTTAAAAACCACTATTTAAAAGTCACTTTTTTTACCATACCATGCACATGTACGTCATCCATATTTTGACCTAAATTATCGATTTTTCTAAATCCTTTAGGGAAAAGATTTGTAAATCACTCAAGCATTTTTTTTTGTAATTTTTTCTGAATATTTTTTTTGTAAATTTTTATTAGCCATATTTGTCATTTTTAAAAATCATGTACGTCACACATAAGATGACCTAAACTTATCATTTTTTTAATTTATTTTTTTTAAATTGAAAAGAATTGTCTGAAGTACATTTTCATGCAATTCATTTTACAAAAAATATTTTAATAAAAAGTTATTAAGATAGTAAAAAACCCTAATATTTCAAGTTTATGGACCAATTTCATCAGAAATTAATTGAAAATAGAAATAATAATCCAATTGTAAGAAAAATACACATTTGGAATCTGCACTGTCTCATCTTTAATAGGTTTTAATTTCGTCAAAATTCTACAAAAAAAGTCTTCAGACATATGTCTAAAGTCACTATTTTCCTATTACATTATCAGGACCTTCAACTTGTAGCTCAAACTAGGTCCAAGGCCTAGGTTCAGATCCCCAAGGCTTTTCCAAAACTAAAAAAAGGCCAAAAACCCAACCACTACTTGACCACAAATTCAAATTTTAAGAAACGGGGTCTCGTTTACAAAACAAGACCTCATTTTGTAAATCGGGATCCCATTTCCTAATATTTATTGTTCGGGCTTGTTAGTGAATGAAATGGATTAGACAAACATCTTTAGACAAATGACTCATGACCCATATTTAGCACCAATAAAAATCTGCTAACAACTCTGAAAAGACCACAATTGCATTTGTGGCTTTCCTATGAATTTTGTTGAGGTACAACTCCCTCACTAGATTTTCAATGAGTTTATCTAATCTACTGAATGTAGGTATGCTTTTATCTAGAAAGAAGGAAAGTTAACTTAGAACATTGGTTCATAAATATGAAGCCAACATGGGAAGCATAAATCAAACCATAATGAACAACACAGAGATTGGAAACCTATGATCATACAATCAAAGAGATAAAATAAGACTGCAATAAATGAATGTTATACAACTTATCTTTCAAAGAAGACACCACTATATTGTACGCATAATGCCAAGATCAGCATTTAAAGCATCATTAAATTCATAACACACAGATTATAAATCATTATAGTCTAAAATAAATGTTAATCCTCCTCAATAACACCCCTAGGTGTATCTTCGAAGAAAAAAGTCCCTATCTTCTTTCACATTTTCAAATTCATAGCAAAGGAAAATCCATTGGATGATCACCAAAACTGTTTCCAAATTAGTGGCTTTCTTGTTCTTCCAACGTTTCTTAAGAATTGCTAAATCAATCAGAAGAATTTATCTTGGAAGAGGAATAGACATCGACAAGGAGAAACTGATCTTGATCTTACCAATAGCCACCGAATGACCTATCACACAACCAAACAATTAATGCAACATCCAGGAATATCAAGTAGTAGAATGTGTATACTACTTGATGGGAAATTGTAATTTAAACCAGCTCAAATCAGCCATAAATTGAGACTAAATTAACATCCCATCAAACATAGGACAATGCACCAATGTCTAACCAATATTCTATAAATTCAACCAACATCAACTTCCTTCATCAATCAATAGCATCAAACATGGAAAGCTCTTAGAGTGATGGTAACTCTACCAATGACTACTTTGTGTTGGAAGAGATCGAATGCAATCCACTATTTAGACATGTATCAGACCAGCTAAAGGAGGTTTTCACAGTGCAGAGTGAGATAGAGGAAGAGGTGCTCCACAACATGCCGAGTGAGGCATTCCTAATCCAAGCCCATGTAAATAACACAACAATGCTGGGGCACTTCATATATACTATCATCATAATATCTAATCATCACAACTGGGGCGTGAGAGCACTGGAGCACCTAGTAAAGCTCGAGTTTCATCATCGAGTCAATGTGGTGATCAACGAGCTTAGCCACTACCCTCAGAATAGACTGATAACTAATTCCATCTGCATTGTGTCAATCATTCAAGATGAGACTTTAGAGGAAGTTGTGGCTCTTCTATGCATAGGATTCGTAAGGAATGATATGGGACTTTTTCGCACAATTCCTCTAGTCGAACAAGAATATACTATCACTAGCTCAAGTTGAACCCCTACAGACTATTACTAAGGGAATTTGTGTCTTGATGTTTGCTCTATGTACCTGAGAAGAAATGCCTCTTTTTTTCCACAACATGAGCTTTTGTAGTCGAACTAGACGATTTTTGTAGTGCCAATGCAATGTAAAAATGTTTATATATAAAAATAAAATCTCTCTTTTGATATCACTATGTCTTTGTATGCATGGCTTCATTGATTTCCTATTCATATCGTTCTTGAAAATGTTGGTTTAATTTTGTATAATGCACTGGTTAGGTGAATTAAGCTTGATGTTATTACATTAATCATTGAAAACCTTTTAGGTGGAAAAATTGAAAGTTCGCACAACTTGATAAAACTTCGCCTAGGTTTCAAATAGCCTAAAGAATACCGCCTAAGGTATGACTTGCGGGTGAAGTTTCTAGGTTCTGACGTATGATGACTCACCAATCATGTTGTTAACATACATACACCCACTCTTGAAGGAAAGGTAAGTTCAAAAATGGTAAGAAAACACCACCAAGTGAGAGAAAAACAATACAAGTGGTAAAATGAGAGGTTAGGGTATGTGCAAGATCATGATGGGCCAAAAAGTGGTGATATGATGGGTATGTGTAGGGTATGTGGCTGACAACTTTTTTTTTACCCAAAATTAATGAAATGAAAAGGGTTTTTAAAGGAGATTCTCAAATTTTCACCAATATAAATTATGCTTTACTTTTAATTTAATAAATAATTATTATTCATTTTCTATTTGAATTCTGACTAAAGTCACGATTGATAGGTTTTGAAAAACATCTATAGCTTTCAAAGCGGTATCATATTTTTGAATCTGAAACATGTGTCACATTCTATGCTTCACATACTATAGGATTTTTTTTTAAATGAATTTCATGAAGTTTTGACCAAGTTAAGGTGGTCGGACATCACAGTTTTATATTTTTAAAAGTTGTAATAAAAATTCATAATTAATTATTTACTTGGAAAAAAAATACAAAAATATGCATCACATTTGGACATGATTCCTCTACTTATATCTAAAATATTATAAAAAATATTATCATTTTATTGTGGTTAGGGTGGTCCGAATAGACACCTACTTCTTATTTTTCCTAAAATTTAAGTACTACTATATTGAAATTTCAAATTTTCACCAAATAGATTTTTTAAAATAAACCTAGTAGTTTAGAAACTACATTCAATTTGCTATAGATTCTATTCTTATATTTTTGAAATAATATAGATAACTTATTCAAATTTTTATGTCAAGTTGCCTAACTCTGATTTTTCTAAATTTTTTGCCACTTAAGGGCCTATTTTTTGCATGATGATCCTACACATACCCATTAGATGAACAAACAAAAAACCCTGCTCGAGTTCAAGAAAGACAACAAAAGGTCGCTCAAACACAAGTTTAGGTAACAAACTTAGGCAAACAGAAAAGATAGTTAGAAAAAGAGAAGGGGGGTCCCATTTACGGGTAATAGTAGCTCTGACTAGAGACAAGGACTACGAAGGATGTAGATAACCCAACATGCAAGACCAGTCCTTTTCCATTGGGCACAAAGTCAATGAGAAGAATAACAAATAGAAAGCCAAAAATGAACACACCAAAATTGCACTATTTACAAGGTAGGACTACTCTACCAAAGAAAGAAAAGGAAGAGAATGATCACACAAACCCATTAACCGGCTAGGAGAAGAATAATCCTTTTCTGACAAGGCCCACCTTCCTGTACAATCTTTGAAACAAATTTAGGAACATTGAAATCCCAGCATTAATGTAGATGAAAATGTATCCACATTCCAATGGTCTTCCAAAAAGCCATTTTTTATCAAAAACTTCATCATGCTACCATCCCATCAAGGTCAAATCATTTTTTGCTAGCCCATTCTCATGACCAAGATCTATCAATTCAAGCGTATCCAATTCTGATATAGCATTTTGAGTTCCAAATTCTTCTTTGGTCTTACATTCCCCAAGAATTTCCCAAATTTCTAAAAAAATACCATAGGAGACAATATTCTCTTGGACTACATCATACCTTCCTTCGATTAGGCCATTTTTATGGAAGGTGATTTCCTTTGTAGACTGGTGAAAAATACGGATTTCTTTGTTCCTTGCTTCTGACCGAGAATCAATTTCATCTTCCTCCAACAAAAGACTAGTATTTTCCTCATCCTACCTTTGATTATGATCAATCTCAGCCTTTGATAAACAACATTCATCCCCAAACCTAAATTGATTGGCAATTGGGTTTGTGAAAAGAAGGTTATCATATATTTCAAATTTATCAAAACTAAAGAGAGGGTTAGAATGAGTCAATCATTTTTCCTTCTCCTGAAAATCATCACTCCTGGGATCACCATTTTCTTCCAAATTCAAACATATGTCCTTATTCTCCACTTCTTTGAAGGAGAAAATTTCATATTTTGGAATAAGAAGAGAGGTCGATGCCAATTCATTCAAATTAGTGTCAAAGGCAAGGGACTTATTAGAAGGAGGAGGTGAGGAAAATGATGTCTTTCCTTGTAGGTCATCATCTTCATCATCACTAGATGAATTGCAATCACTTTCAATTTCAAAAGCAGTATATAAATTGAAAGTTGGTTCACTATAATGTTGATCTTGTTCCTCACTAGGTTGCTATATGCTATCAAAAATTGTTAGGTTAATGTTTTCAGTAGTCGAGCGAGGAAACTCTGCTTCTTTGTGACCTTTAACCAAAAAATCAGAAGATGTCTTGCAACTGGCTCCAAGCTTGATGTTTGTGTTTGATTTCCATTTACCCACGGTAATAAAATCATCCTCAACCTTCACTGCTTCCAATTGAGCTTGTTTGATAGCTTGAACCTTATCTCTTTTGAGGATTAATTGTATGTCTGGTTCTAGACCATAAATGAATATATGATATTGGATCTTCACACTAGGTCTTTCTGGAGTAGGATTTTGTTTTAGAGACTGATTAAACCGGTAAACAAAATCCCTCATTGTTTCAGCCTTATTTTTCATGATCTAAAAGAAAAGATGTAGGGTAGCTACAATGTTAATTGGAATTTTATAGCGTTGGAAAAAATTTGTTTTAAGGACAACACATCTAGTAATACTTCCTTTTCTGAGTTTCCTATACCATTTTTTTTCTTTCCCGATCAGATTATCAATAAAAATTCTTATGAATACATCTTCTTCTTGAATTCCTAAAACTACACATACCGCGGTCATAGCCAAAATATGTTGCTCAAGGTCTTGTTCATTTTGACTGGAAAATTTAGGAAACCTCTTTTGAGAACCTTGGGGCATATCATGGTATTGTGATAGGGCAAGAGGGCCAACTTAATTACACCAAATATTTGAAGCCATAAATAGATAGAGTCACCAACTAACATAGGAGTAAAAGTTAGGAAGAGAAAATTAATGTGGTAGATGATCCAAAGGTGGATTTTGAGGCTGAGGTATAGGTGGGTCCCTTGGTTGACATAATGGCCAATTGGGTTGATGATCACAATGATGAGGAGGGTTGTTGTAGTATTTGAATATCAACCTTAGAGGGTGTTTAATCACAAGTACAGGTGGGTGCTCGACCTGTTCTTCCTCTTCTTCCAAGATAAAATTCACCCGCATATAATCTGTTGCATTCCTTTTATATCTCCAGGCCAGTGAATTTAATTATGATATGATGTCTTCTTGCTCTGCTCCAACCCAATCTAAGTCTAGCTGCAAGATAGGAAATACATCTTTGTGAGGAAGTACTATCTTGTTGCATGATGTGATGGAAATTGCCAGACTTTTCAATCAATTTAATTCCCTAGTGGAGTCGCCAAAAATCTGTTAGTGAATGGAATGGCTCAGAAAAATATTTTTAGACAAATGACTCATGACCCAAATTTAGCACTAGTGAAAATCCATTAACATCTTTGAAAAAATCATAATTGCATTTGTGGCTTTCCTCTGAATTTTGTTGAGGTACAACTCCCTCACCATATTTTCAATGAATTTATCTAATCTACTAAATGTGGGTATGCTTTTAACCAGAAATCAGCAAAGGTAACTAATGTTGGTTCATAAAAATGAAGCCAACGCAGGAAGTGTAAATCAAACCATAAATGACCAACACACAGATTGGAAACCTATGATCATATAATCAAAGAGATAAAATCATACTGCAATAAATGAATGTTATACAACTTATCTTTCAAAGAAGACACCACTATATCATACATATAATTCCAAGATCAGCTTACAAAGCATCATTAAATTCATAACACAAGATTATAAATCATTATAATCTAAAATAAATGCTAATCCTCCTCGATAACACCCCTAGGTGTATCTTCAAAAAAAAAGTCACTATCTTCTTTCACATTTTCAAATTTATAGCAAAGGCAAAGCCACTGGATGGTTGCCAAAACTATTTCCAAATTAGTGGCTTTCTTGTTCTTCCAACGTTTCTTTGAGAATTGCTAAATCAATCAGAAGAATTTATCTTAGAAGAGGAATAGACATCAGCAGGGAGAAATTGATCTTGATCTTACCAACAACCACCAAATGGCCTTTCACACAACCAAAAAATTAATGCAATGTTTTGGAATATCAAGCGGTAGCACATGTATGTTGCTTGATGGGAAATTGTAATTTAAACCTGCTCAAATCAGCCATAAATTGAGACTCAATTTCCATCTCATCAAACATAGGAGAATGCACCAATGTCTAACCAATCTTCTATGAATTCAACTAGTGTCAGCTTCCTTTATCAATCAATAGCATCAAACATGGTGATCTCTCAGAGTGACGGTAACTCTTCCAATGACTACATTGTGTTGGAAGAGATCGAATGCAGCCCACTATTTAGGCATGTATTGGACCAGCTGAGGAGGTTTTCATCATGCAAAGCGAGATAGAGGAAGAGGTGGTCCACAACATTCTGGGCAAGGTGTTCCTAAGCCAAGCACATGTACATAACACAACAGTGCTGGAGCGGTTCATATATACTATCATCAGAACATCTAGTCATCGCAACTGGGGCGTGTGAGCACTGGAGTGCCTGGTAAAGCCTGAGTTTCATCATCGAGTCAATGTGGTGATCAACAAGCTTAGCTACTACCCTCAGAATAGATTGATAGTTGATGCCTACATCTGCATTGTGTCAGCCCTTTAGGATGAGACTTTAGAGGAAGCTATGGCTCTTCTATGCACAGGAGTCGTAAGGAATGATATGGGAATTTTTGCACAATTCCTCCAGTCACACGAGAATCTACTATAACTAGCACAAGTTGAATGCTTGCAAACTATTACTGAGGTCATTCATGTCTTGATTTTTTCTCTATGTACCTGAGAAGAAATGCCTCTTTTTTTTCCTTTTTTTCCATGACATGAACTTTTGTAGTCAAACCAGACAATTTTTGTAGTGCCAATGCAATGTAAAAAATATTTATATTATAAATAAAATCTCTCTTTTGATATCATTATGTCTTTGTATGCATGGCTTCATTGATTCCATGTTCATATCATTCTTGAAAATGTTGGTTTCTTTCTATATATTACGTTGGTTAGGTGAATTAAGGTTGATGTTATTTCATTAATCATTGAAAACCTTTTAGGTGACAAAATGGGTAGTTCACACAACTTGATAAAACCTTGCCTAGGTTTCGAACAACCTAAAGAATATCACCTAAGGTACGACATGCAGGTGAATTTTCTAGGTTCTTATGTATGAAAACTCATCAATCAAGTTGTTAACATACGTACAGTTGCTCTTGAAGGAAAGGAAAGTTGAAAATGGTAAGAAAACATCACCAAGTGAGAGACAAAAAATGCAAGTGGTAAAATGAGAGATTAGACAAACAAACAAAAAACCCCGCCCAAGTTTGAGAAAGACAACAAAAGGCCACCTGAACACAAGTTTAGGTAATGAAATTAGGTGAACAGAAAAGATAGAAAAAGAGAAGGGGGGTCCCATTACGGGTAATAAGACTATTGACACAGAAACATGATATCGTTTCTATTTATACCGTATTTTAAAATTTTATTGGCAAACTATTACTATGAATTTTGCAATTTCACATGTATGGCCGAATGTGAAAAATTCAGCTAGTTTCTATCATGTTTTGTCTTTACAGGTCTTCAACTTGCAATTTGGATTAAATTTTTGAAAGGAGGCATCATGTGAATATTTTTTTGAGTGGAATTGTGTTAGTTTTCTACTTGTTTGGAGGAACAAAAGAGGAATACTTTCACTATTGACATTCATTTGTGCTTGAGAATTTTATAATCATGGGTTCACAAGCTCATAATAAGAGGAAATATAGGAAGGAATTGACTTCTAAAGAAATTGAAGCAAGGAAAGATAAAGAAGTAAAAAGGAAAAGAGATAGAAGAATGAGGATTCAATGAATGAATAATGCTAAAGCATCCAATTCCATAACTATTGAAGATAAAAACATTGAGGAGACCATGGTTGTAGATGATGCTAATTTGCAAGAAGTCAATTTGCAAAATAATATGATTATACAAACTAGTCCTAGTATGTCTTCAAATCCCCCTTTCAATGCCATGGAGAATGTTTCAATAGGCACAAATTTAGGTACATCTTCAAATCCACATTTTAGTGAAATAGTAATTTTTTTTGTAGAATTTTTACAAGATGCTAGACTTAAGGATGTTAACATTGGAAATATTCTGAGAGAAGAAGATTTTATACAAATTGTTGAAAATGAATTTGAAAATGAAAATGAAAATCATTTAAATGTTTTTTATTAACGATAAACAGGTTTTGAAGGGTGTCTGAAACCCTGAACAAAAAGAGACAGTGGTAGTAAAGATGAAACAATAGACTGCCCACCCAAACCCAACAAAAAACAAGTTGATTAATAGAACATCAACAAACCATTAGCAAAAAGACACAGCCAACACAAAAAATAGAAAAGTACACTAGAAAACCATTATAGAAGTTCTTTAAGCATCTTTTCTGCATCTAGATCTTTAGACGCCAGCCTATCATGCATCTCCATATTTTCCTCCACATACTAACTAGGAACCATTTTTCATTTCTTGGTTTTACTATGAGTATACATGCTCAGTCCAACATCCAGATCTATACTATGCATGTCCATAACAACACTATCCCCCCTTTCCTTAGTCATTTGATCATCAAACATTCCTCTGCTAGTCAATTCCTTAGCCTTTTGATTGAGGAAGATCATACCTTTAGCCAAGGCCTCCAAATTTTCCCTACTAATGTTAATGATCATGTCCACATCCTTTAGGAGTTGCCTATTTTGTTTTTCCAGAAAATCCATCCTCATTCCATAATCACTCTTCAAATTAGCAAGCTCGTCCACCACACAACCAACGTTGTAGTTCAATGACCTGGTTAACCCAAAGAAAGAATCCTTCTCCTTGAGAGTGTGCAATGTGGAAATGTTGCAATGGGCGATTGTGTCATGCTTGTTGTGGAGGTCCTGCACCTCTTGTACAAGCCACATTAGCATATTGAACAAGATATCAACCCCTTCTTTCACCAACCCATACACCTAGAAAAAATCCATAGCCCCCCAAAACACACCTTGTCCTAATGCAAACCAACTAGAGGATCCTCCTCTTATAATCTCTCAGGGAAAAGCTTAGCCTTAACCCTATCCTTGGACTCTAAAACCTGAGTAGATTCATCCATGTTGACCACAAAATTCCCCTTACTAGCCATAGGGGACCCACCATCACCAGAATTCCTCATTCCATCACCCTGGATATTCTCTGCCACCTCCTAAAAAATTTCACCCATATCCTTTGCATGGCCCTTGGCCTTCTTGCCACTAGAAATTTCATCCTCAGTACCATCAACAAAGGCATCCTTCAGTTTGTGTTTGACACACAGGAGGAGATTTTTTTCCTTAGAAGTTGAGGGCTTCACACCTCTAGACAAAGACGTGTAATCCAGGTCAGTATCATAGCCATTGGACCAACCCTTCGACTTCTCATTCATTTTCGTCCCCTCACTCTCTGGGATCTCTTCAATAAGATATTTCCCACTCCCTTTCCCATTATTTTTAAAAATAGGGGACTAGGGAGCTCAAACAATACAATTAGCTTTGATAAAATCTACAATGAGAAACATCAAGCCCTCATGCAGAAAAGGGTTTCTAGGGTTTTTCCTAAAATTCAAAATGCCTTATTCCTAAGACATCAACAGGTAAAACGTGAAGGAAACAAGCTTACCATGTCAAAAGTGGCTCAACAACATGAAATGGTGACCATACAGTGTCGTGTATCTACCATCAAGGGTAAAGTACCACATCAACATGACCACAACATCCTACCAAATGGGTTTTATCTTAGTCCTGTCATAACCCTTGCAGTCCAATCTAACCATTTTAGCTTGTTTTCTATCCCTAAGAAAGTTTTAACTAGCTGACTGTGAAATATTCTTATCCCTATAAAATTTCCTGCCTTCCATTGACATACCTGTAGCTTCAACAATAAATTCTTCATTGATGGTAGTATCCCTACCAAACATACTCAACACACATCCATGCCATGTGTCAACAAAATCCTTCAACACACTGGCCTTAAAGCCATTCAACCTCTCCATGAAAGGATTGACACCTCCTCTTAGCAGAATTTCCCAGATGTAGGCATTAGCTTTAATATCATCACAAGATAGAGGCTTTGTTCTACACCTATCCCCACCCATCATTGGATCACTTGCAAGAAGAAACCGCAGACAATGAGAGAAAAAGGCAAGAGGAAGATAAACACCCAGAAAGCATGTGGAGAAATCAAGGGTGGTACTAATTGATATAATGAAGAGGATGTTTAAACAACTCAGCTGAGGAAGACCACAAATTCCAATGAGTATCAATTGTGCAAAAAGTATAATCAACTAGAGAACTTCATGATACCCACACATTCCAAAATCCAAGGAGGTGGACACAACCATTGAGCTAATATGAATCATTATGAATGAGGGTGCTTAAATCAATAGGTAGGACGTCATTAACATCCTACGACCTCGCTGAAGTCACCCCAAAATTTGATAACCAATCAGCCATAGAATTTTCCTCTCTATAGGAATGAGATATATAAATATCATCAAATTCACCACTTAAAGGAATGACATCCAAAATTAAATTTTTAATAGTCCACGATGGGGGAGACCCTTTCTTTAGGAAATTTCAATGTTTAGGGAATCCCCTTCTATGCAGAGTTTAGAAATCCCCAAGTCTCTAGCCAACTTGATGCTATGATAGGCCATAGTAAAAAATCATTTAAATGTTGTTGAAAATAAAAATGAAAATTCTTTTGTTGAAAATGAAGATTAGAATGATACTTTTGTTGAAGATGAAAATGAAAATTGTTTTGTGTTGATGAAAATGAAAATCCTTTTGTTGAAAATGAAAATGAAAACCGTTTTGTTTATGAAAATAAAGATGAAAATGAAAATGAAAATCCAGGATGTGATGTTGAAAATGAAACTATTTTTTTTTAAATTGAAAGTGATTTTTTGGATAATCTTCCTAGTAAGATTTCTTGGAGACAAATAAGAACATATGCCAATAGATTATACAAAAAATTATTTTATCATAAAAAAAATTCATTTCAATGTCCACTAATGATGCAATTGATGAGAATGTAAAAAATGAGAAAAGTAATGAAAAAGTTAGGCTTTTTTGTTAAACCAAGAAGAAAAGATCAATCACTAAAACATGCCATGTCTACCGTTGCTAGTGCCATTGAGTCTATTGGAAAAAATGGTCAATCTAAAAATAAGAATGCAATAAGAAGAGCTATAACAACTACTATAGTGAATAAAGCAACCTTGAATAAAATAATGGTAAGCAATACTAGTGAATTCTAAAAATACATCCTAAAACATTACTAAGAGTAGTATAAAGAAGAGAAAGTATAGAAAATGATCCAATCAACCAATGTTGGAGTTTTAGTGTTCAACTCCCGAGGTCTAACATGAAATTGAATGTTGAAATCAAATCTTTGATTGAAAAATATTGGCATGATAATACTAGGGTATCATCTAATGCTAGATATGTTTTAAAATTAAGAGTGGGGTCCAAAGTTTGTGATCCTCATCCAAACACCTTTTAGATACAACACAAACTGAATTTTATAGAAACTTTTGTGGTGATTTAGTGTTACCTGGTAATATTAAAATAAGTCAAAGGTCTTTTGAAAAATTTAAACCTTGGTATGTAAAAATTAATAAGCAAAGAATATCTTGTTGTTGTAAAACACGTTCAATTTCATTATTTTTATGATGTTTTTCGAAATATACATTGTAGTTTACATACTAACATGATTATGGAGGAATGTGGTATTAATATGCTATCTAAAACAATAAGATAGTTTATATCAAGTTTGTTTTTTGAAAGATCTAATAGGAAATTATTTTATTCAAGTTCATGTATTTTTGGACAATGCACTAGTTATGGAAATCTTTCATTCTTAAGAGTTTTCATGCATGAAAGGGTTGATAATGATTCAAGACAACAATTAGTGGATGTTAAAATATTTAAGAATGTTAAGTATTCTTTAAAAGATGGAAAAATTGGAAAGCATTGTGATTTAATTACAAAAAATGTTAGTGTACATGCATTCATATCAGAATTTAAGAGTAAGATTGTACCAAAATATGTCAAGCACTCTCAACATGCTTGATGGCTTGCTAGCCAATTTCGTGCATGTAGAAACACATTTCCAGTTGGTACTATACTATAAATGGTTGTTTTTTAGAAAACTATACTCTATCTCTGCAAGAGGAAATCCAATCACAATATTACAATTCAATGCAAGTGGCTATGTTTGTTCATATTATTTATAGACATGCAGATGATAGCACATGGGATGATAGAAAAGTTTTGAGGGAGTGTCATTTCTATTTGAGTGACAACCGGTTACACTCATTAGAGTTTGTTCAATACTGTTTCAATATATTTTATACAAATTTAAGAGAAAGAGGAATCTAGATGATAGAACATCTCATATGGTCAGATAATTATACGAGATAGTTCAAGAATGCTCAAATTTTCTATTGGTTAAGTAGGGTTCACAAGGAACATAATTTCCAACATATGTGGATTTTTTTTTAAGATGGGCATGGTAAAGGAGAACATGATGGAGCTAGTATGCATGTAAAAATAATTCTTGCTAGAGAACAATTGAAATTTGAGGATGCAATAAAATTTGAAGATGCACGTGGGGATTGTGGATTGGTGCAATACAATATTATCTACGCTTTGTTTGAGTGAGTACTCTAGGTATGTGTAGGATCATCATGGAAAAAACAAGCCCTTAAGTGGCAAAAAATTTAGAAAAATCAAAGTTAGGCAACTTGACGTAAAAATTTGAATAAGTTATCTATATTATTTCAAAAATATGTAAGAATAGAATTTGTAGAAAATTTAATGTAGTTTTTAAACTACTAGGTTTTTTTTTTTTTAAATCTATTTGGTGAAAAATTGAAATTTCAATGCAATAGTACTTAAATTTCAGGAAAAAAATAAGAAGTAGATGTTTGTCTGACCACCTAACCACAATAAAATGATAATATTTTTATAACATTTTATATAGAGTAGAAGGGACTCATGTCGGATGTGATGCATATTCCACTGTGCTTTCCAAGTAAATAATTAATTATGATTTTTGTTGCTTTTAAAAATATAAAACTTCATTATGTCGACCACCTTAACTTGGTCAAAACTTCCTTGAAATTATTTTTTCTTTTAATCCTATAGTATGTGAAGCATAGTATGTGACACATGTTTTAGATTCAAAAAAATGTGATACTGTTTGAAAGCTATAGATGTTTTTCAATCAGCCTATCAATCAGAACTTTAGTCGTAATTCAAATAGAAAATGAATAATAATTATTTATTAAATTCAAAGTAAAGCATAATTTATATTGGTGGAAAGCTGAGAATCTCCTTTAAAAACCCTTTTTGTTTCATCAATTTTGGGTGTAAAAAAGTCGTCGATATCCACATACCCTACATACCTATCGCCACTTTTTTGGCCCATGATGGTCCTTCACATACCCCTCTATAGTTCTCTAATTCTTTTGGTTGGTTGAAGAGAACATTCTACCTAGACTTGATTGCGAGACAATAAGTGGATCTACTAAATGACATTCATTTAAGAGTTTGAATGCAAGCACATGAACTATCTGGACAAGGGAGCTTGCATTTTTTTGTCAGTTTTGTATTTTAGGAGATTGGGAAGTATGTGAAAATACAAAATGGGTTGAAGAGTGGAAGAAAAGATCATTGACACTTGCACAAGCACATGATCAATATGAAACAACATTTGAAGAAAATGATCAAGTGTTTGCATCAGACAACTATGAACATGTTTCAAACCTTGTACAAGAAGGTAATTTAATTCAATTTATTTCACTTTATTAGTTTTTTTTAATACTTTTATTTATTTATATACATATGAATTGATGTATGTAGATTGATCAAATTATATGGACATGTGCAAGTTACTAAATCAAATTTTGTTTGTAGGACATCTGTATGTTGTTGCACCTGAGGGGAATGAAGAAGAAACAAAATATTGGTTGGCTCATTGTGTGGGGACTAAACATAAGTTAAATGCACCTTGAGAAGATGATGATGGCTATCATTATCCAACAAGTACGGCGATCCCCTTAAGACATCCCCTAAAGAAAATTTTGATAACAATTCTTTGATCCCCTTAAGCAATTTTTGAGAACTTCTTAGATCCCCTTAAGCATATTTTGAGAACTTCTTTGATCCCCTTAAGAAAATTTTGAGAACTTTGATGATGACTATCATGTTATCCAATAGGATCAGTGGTGGTTTTTGGCACTTGGATACAAAAAAAACTAATAAGGAAGAATGGTCTACCTGCATTCAAAGATTATAAAACACATAAGAAGATTATACACTACTCACATTTGGTGGTAGCAACAAATATAAAACTAGTGAGGTATAAAAGAAGACCTACAAATAAAGAGCTATGGACAATTTCTATGGAAGAGCATGAGATAATCATAGATGTGTTGTAAAAAAGAGAGGATGCAAATGGTACATTGGAATAAGTAAATACAGGTAAATATAGTTTTAGTTTTATATTTTCCTTTTAAATAGATTAAATACATGTTTGATATTTTTTATGTGTTATTAGTTAAAATTGATTTAAATTGTCCTTTTATATCCTTAATCCATCATCACAAATTCATTACATACTTTGAGACAAAAAGGAGAGTCAATGCAAATTCAACCTAGACAACATGGAATACTTGGTAAAAATAGGTAATTATTAGTTAAATTATATTTAAATACATGTTTTGATTATATATTGATATTTCTTGTACATTAATAGTTAAAATTGATTTATTATCATTTTTTGTATCCTTAATCCATCATCGCATTGATCTCATACTTTGAAACAAAAAGGAGAGGATGCAAATTCAACCTACACACATGTGTGGAATACTTTTAAATACAGGTACTTTAGTTGTGTACATATAGATAGTTTTATATAAATTAAAATACATGATTTGATGATTTTATTGATATTGCTTGTACCATTTTGATATCAGGTGGCATGAAGACCTACTACATTCTGGGCACAAGTTTCAAATTTTCTTGAGATGACATAAAATTTTGTAAACATTGTTTTGATTTGACATATATGTACATACATACTTACACAATTACACATTTTGTACAAATTTGTATACATGTACATACACAATTATACTCTATACTTTAATGTATCAAAATCAATATTCTATATATTTTGTTTGTTAAATGTGCATGTTTTCCTACTTTGAAACTTTAAATTTGATTTTATAGTCACTAGATATCATGTATATTATTGTTAAATCAATTATATCAATTGCGATTAAATATGAGACATGTAATTTGAAGTATTTCATCCCCTTAAGACATCCTATTAGGACATATCCTAAATATTATACTTAATTATATCATTTTTTATGATGAGTCACCCTACTTTGAAACTTTAAATTTGATTGTATAATCACTAAATAACATGTATATTATTGTTAAATTTGGTTTCCTTGGGAAACTTCACCAAATTTTGACAACTTCTTTGATCCCCTTAAGATGTCATATTAGGACCCCTTAAGACATCCTATTATGACATGAATTAAACTAGCAGTCGTATGCATAGGCATGCAACAATCAGCCGATAGGGGTGCACCGCAAGAGGCTATGCAATGGGTGAGAAGTAGGGAACTTTTTTGTGGAAAGGGAAGAGATACAAAAAAACTTTAATATTTAGAATTGTTTGATTGAGTCGAGAAGCTGAGAGCATGTTAATTAGTCAATAGGAATTAACGTGAAGCTAGTTCATATCTCATTGGCTAGGCGCGGGACAATACAAAACTTTTCCACGAAGAGGAGAAATTGATCTATGCATCTTCACATAAAAAACTACTAGTTGGAAATTGATTAATAATGAAAATGTAAAATAAAACCATATGCCATGTTGAACGAATCTAATTAGTTACAATGTATCCATTAATTTTAATTCTAAACAAGTAATCATCAATAATTTTTATTTTATTAATATGTAATATTCAATCATTTTAGTTACAATATTTAAAGTTTCATTGCAATATAAAGACAAGCATTGAAGTCCCGCACAATTTTAAATGAGTAACGAATGTTGGGAATTTCAAGACAAACCTTTGTTTGTAAATATGGGACCATTTTTTATACTTTCCTCTTCGCCAACTTGACTCCATGCAGGTTGATTTTGAAAAGCATGTAGTCCTCCTCCCAAATCTATTTCTAGCTCAAAATTGATTTTACTTAATAATGTTAAGAATATAGTAAATTAATTGTCAACAAATACAATATTTTAATAAAAAAATTCTTTAAAAATGATAACTAAAAAATAAATATTAAATATATATTTTTTTAACAACAATAGTTTCGCACCAAAATTTAATGTATGAGATCATTTTATCTCTATTTTAGTTTTATATTTATTAGCCCTAGATGCAAATGTATATTTTAGATTTTTGTCTAGGTTATTCAATCAATTAGTTAATTATTATTTAATTATGTTGAGATACATATGCATAGAAATACAAGGTATTCTTTTTAAAGAGTTGTTAATCATGCCTTTAATTACTAATATTGCATTTAAAAGTATTGTTTAACAAAGGTAGTCGATAAATTTGGGTATCACATATTTTTAAAGAAAGAAAGATGCTTGATTTTAGATACTTTTATAATTAGTATTTAGTGGATAATTTTGTAAATTAAAGTTTTAGTATGCATGTGTTTTTTGGGTTAGTAGTAGTAAAATAAAATGGGGATAGGTATAAAGGATTGAAAAGTAGTCAATTTCAAGAAAATTTGGAATACAAATATCAATTTTTAATGAATTACTTCATAGTGAAATTGAAGACTCAGTGAGATCATTTTTTATCAGAAACAAATAAACATACCTCACTAAGAGAAGAGAGTGATGATGCAATATAGTTTTTTTTTTATTCTTAGAATAAATGAAGAAAATATTACATGTGTATCTATGTAAGAACAAATATATGGAATTAAAAGCCAAAACAAAAAACCTGTGCTCATTATCCACCTTGCCATATTGGCATCATGGAGCCTCGGGGACTCTAGCCAAACCCCCGAGCAAGAAAAGTATGAAACGTCCACGGGAAATTTTTTGGAGTTCCATTATACATCACACAATATCAAAGTTGAACAAAATCTAGTGTTTTCATATATGATCTATCATATTGAAGTGTTTTTTTGTTGCAGTAATTCTTAAAAAAATAAGCATCATGATTTTTGAGCGCTTTTGTATGCTTTAGTTTAATACCTGCAAATAGAAGAGAGGGGTATGTCAGTGGAAGAGCAAGCAAGATCAGGAAAAAACCATACAAAATCAATAAGTATATAGGTAAAATCAATATAAACAATCTGAAATTGGAAATAATCAATAATATTTACAATTGGTTCACTGAATTTATTCATTGATAATGGAAAAAATTTGTACTTACATTTATTATTGATAGTGTTTAAGAAGTGTGAGCAGCATTGGATTGAGTTGTTGGATCATTAAACAATTTGAAATAGAAAATTTAGATTGCACTATTTTTTTTGGATGCGTATTGTATTTACGCAACATTATAAAGGAAATCATATAGATCTACAATAAAATGAGTTAGAAATATACATATACATATCCATATACATACATATACATATACATATATACACATACATACAAGACATATATATATACATATATACACATATACATACATGTACATATATTATTTTTGGTTGAATTCTCATTGGAGGGTTGCAACATAGATGTGCTCCAAAATGTGCAAGAAAATATATTGATTAAGTTGTATTTTTGAAAGAGTCATTGTGGTCTTCATTCCAGAGAAGAATATAGTAAAAAACATCATTGGCTATTGGTTGTTATATGTGCCCATGTTTCACAAACATATTTTTGCATACACAACTAAGGCATTGAATGTAGATAAAGTCATTTTGCATGGGTATTTTGTATATATGATTAATTTATTGTTCATGTCTTCTTGTTATATGTTTCTATCTTTGGCATCACACCCATTTTGTAGAATTTAAAGACATTATCATTGTCTTTTGGATGGAAAAATTGTAGGTAAAACGAGAGATTGTTGTAATTTTTTCACCATTGGTTTATTGTTTTAGTTATCTCTATGCATCTTTATGCACCTTGTAATGCCCCGTCGCGTAAACCCTAAAGAACAACTAAAAACGCAACAATTTTTTTTTGAAATCATTAAGAATAACACTAAGTTTACTTATGCAACTAACATAGCTAAAGATTACATGTTAAACATCTAAGTCCCTTGGGGTACACAAGGTGACATTACGTAATCTATTCCATAACGAATCTAATAAAAGTAATTACCAATTCTACTAACGTAACTCATTCATTCACATATCTTCATTTAAACATTTATTAAAGATAAGCAATAAGACAAGAATGAACCATATAGAAAACCATACATGCATTCTTAATAGATTTTACTTGGAAATATAAAGAACACATTTTATCAGATATAACACAACCTTAACGATATTAACAATTATGATACAAGAATGAATTACATAATGTGAATATACATTTCATCAATCTACAAGTACATCTCACTAAGTAAATTACTCAAGATTACATCATATGTCTACCCAATACATGGGAGAGTAACATAACAATACACAAAGTATGACAAAAGTACAAGTATACATCTGGAAACATATAAACTCTAGATCAAGTTGTCTCTACAAAACTCTGCACTAAAAAGTACAACTGCAAGATAGGGAACCCAACGGGGTGCGTAGTACATTCCACCCAAACCACCCCCATGCTAGGAGTAGATAAGAAAGGGTCCCTGACCAAGAACATCTAAATTAATACACAAAACTAAACTCCAAGCATGGAAAGCTAAAACACACATAAAGGGAAAAATAATATCAAAAGACCACTTCCAAAACATAACAATAATAAATCACCAAAACATATCAATAGATCACTTCCAGAGTTTAGCAATAAAAACAACTCAAGGGAATAAAAGAGGAGAGTGTCATCGCACAATCCTACATGGGTTGTCCTGATTGCCTATCTCAAGGCGCCAGCCCCCATCTATGGTTATCCTAATAGCCTCACTAGGCATCGGCCCCATAGGGTGACTCGTGTTGAACCATTAACCTCTCGTGGAGATGAGGCAATGATCTTGCCAACCATGACCTTCTCAGCCCACCTTTAGTCTGCGAGAGCACTAACAGGTCGACGAGGTATCCACAATTATCTTGTTAATGTTTAACTACCCACCCCCTAATTAATTAATTAGGTTATCACATATTACTCAAACTCTAACGTGGGTTATCCTAATAACCCCTTTGTGTGCCGACGCCCACATAGAGCCACTCTCTCTAGATGTAACATCCCTCTATTAAACCTCAAAGGTTAAGAGCCAAATAAGGACAAGATAAAAAAAAAATCAAACATAAAGGATAACATACCCAAAAGAAGTTTCCCAATACATTAATACGACCACATACAAGGCCAAGTATGGCCTAATGTAGCCCAAGGGAGAGAATCAATCTACCCTCCAAAGAAAAAACCGGACAAGAGCAAATAAGATAGCTCCAGGGAAAATGCTTTGGAACCTTAGCAGCACTACTCTAGATCTTTCTATGTTGCTCCAGAACTTTAACAACGTTGCTCTGGAACTTTAACAACACTACTCTGTAACTTTCTGTGCTGCTCTAAAACTTTAACAGTGCTGCTCCAAAACTTTAACAGCGCTACTCCGAAACTTTAACATAGCTGCTTCGAAACTTTCAGCACTGCTCCGGAACTTTAACACTGCTCCAGAACCTTAACAACACTGCTCTGAAACTTTCAGCGTTGCTCTGGAAATTTAACAGCACTACTTTGGAACCTTCAACGCTGCTCTGGAACTTTAGCAACAACTAGACAGATTATTAGAGAAAGTTGTGTTGTGCTGGAAACTTAACAACATGGTACATAACAGAAGAAATTACAACCATAGCTCTAATTTTACATGAAATAAGAATGAAGCCATAAAAGAATTATCATAGAACACATGATTCTGATACCAACATCAGAACCTAAAATCCAAACATAATCATCACATATCTTCTCATTAGATTTATGATTTCTTTCACTCTCAAGTGAGTACAAGCATAAAGGAATAAGCTTGAATACAATAGCATTTACATGAATAAAATACATCATCTGAAAGATAAATATAGAAGAGGGGATGACTCCAACTGGTGCTAAAATAACCTATACACTGGTCCCCAATGGCGGTGGCAACACCTCCCTACCATCTGGACTCAAAAGAGGCCACCCCACCATGCTCAGAGATAGTCACAAGGCCCAAAATAGAGGTAGCAAGACAAAGGAAAAGTAAGGCCAACACTCACATCAATCACGAAGCCAACATGGAAGGCAATGCACACAATCAAAGTCACCACAAGAAATGCTCATCCAATATCATGACAGGTACTACTCACATCTACCAAGGGATATATAATAGAGTGCATATCAAATGGAGTGTCATCATGCATGCTCGAAGGGATGGCACCACATGGAATCAAGTACACCTCTCATAGGGATGATGAGACTCAATCATGCTTGAATCCACACCTCGCAGACGGATGACTCAACGCCCTACAGACGGATGGGCCTTCTCGAGTGCATCCTTAGCCTTTACAAGCACTCAAGCCCATGTACGAGGACTCATTATCTTATTAGTGTTTTACCCCATTAAGTTTATTTAGTTATCACTTGTTTACTCTAACTCTACTACTAGTTCCCCTGCAAGCCACTTGCGGGCCCCAGGCCCATAGAGAGCCACTCCATATGACCACTCTATTATCTAGACCTATGCTCATATCATTTAACTAAACAAGGAAACCAAAGAATACTTGAAATAATAGGAAGGGCCACAATTTTTGTCAAAGAAACCAATTAAAAACAACCAACTAACACTGCTATAAAAGACACATTTAATGGTTGTAATTTAGCATGAAAAGAAGGCATAGAAATCATGTAAAAATTCAAAGCGACTGGATTACGAATCTAAGCCTGACCTAGTTTATATTTGGGTGTTTCCAGTTGAAATTCACCTTCGAATTTTGAGTTTAGGACCAGGAATGAAGTGTTGTTCAGAAAAAACATCTTTTTCCAAACTTAAGCAAGAAAAAGCACAGAAAAATAAAAGTACCTAGATTTCAAATCTGCCAAAGACCTAGTTGAGATCTTGGCATTCCTACATAAAAACCACCCTTAATTTTCATTTTTATCAATAGGGTAATGAGAAGCAATTAAAAAAAAAACATTTTTTCTTTACAATTTGGGCAAAAAGAAAAATAAGAAAGACCCCATAATCAGATTTTTTGCATAAACCCAATTCAAGTTTGCTGGAGATTTACAAAAAATAGTCACACAAAACACTACAGAACAGCAATAATCAATTTAAACAATCCAACATTCAAAGTTCCAAACAATACAAAAAAGAGACATAAAGGAGTTCCTCAAATTTTCATGGGACAAAAATAACCCAAATTAGAAAGAAAATTTACCAGTCAAACATCAATGAAGAACAACAGAAAATTACCTCAAATTGCCCCAAAACCAAAATGGAGAATTTTCTCAATGGAGAAGGCATGGCCAAGCTCCAAAATCAAACAATAAGCAAGAACTGGCAGGCTGATTTCAATAATTTTCTACCCACAAATTCTTCTCCGAAAACCTTCACAATCTCCCAACTAAATCACCCAAATCATAGGGTTTCTTTCCCATGCAAACAACAATTTCTTTATTTTTCTCTCCAAAAATAAAAATCCTCCCTCAAACAAAGCTCTTTTTCCTTTTTATATTTCCCCCCTCCAAAACCAACAAAAGTGATAAAAGCATTTTTTTTAATAAAATTATGCATTAAAGCTCCCCCAAAAGGAGCAACTAATTAAAATCAAAAAATAAACAATATTAAAATACACATGAAATATTAATGAAAACCAAAACCAAATACCTCAATGAGATAAGCAGGAAAGTCACATATGGTAGAAGGGTGCTCTGGACATTACTGTTAGGTAACCAGATGGAAGACAACAATACAGAAACACTTCCCTAATAGGGTATAGTGGGATAGGGTAGGGGATATTTGGCATGTGACTACCTCCAATAACCACCATCATGAGAAGAGAGTACACTTAGGCCTATAAATTTAGGCAGAGTCGATACTTAGTACCTGCATCACTCCAATCAAACGTTAAAGTACATGTGCATGAATCATATATCATATATCTAAAGCAGCATCAACCATCAAGAAAAAGAGTCGTAATATCATAAGCCTCTCAGTTGCGAGTGTTATGATATCATCTTTTTCCTATCCATAATCATACAAAAGCAAGGACAATGATGTATACATAAAAATATATGTAATCCAACATAATATCTAGCCATGTAAGCATGAAATCCAGCATAAACAATAATCATGTCAACAACATAACATATAAACATGTAAGCATGTAATCCAGCATGACAGTCATAGAATTACACCTCTCAAGTGTCAATACAAAATAATGAAGGGACAAATAGTGAAAATACAAAATTTATAGTTATCGGAATCCATCAAGGAAAGACCACAACAAAATACAAACATGGGTGTTGTTACATCCTCTCCCCCTAGGGCTAGGCTTACTCCTGGAAGCCTGCAAAAAGATACGGATAAAGGTCTCTCATCCTCGCCGCATCCTCCCAAGATGCTGAGGACTCACCATCTCCTGGAAGCCTGCAAAAAGATACGGATAAAGGTCTCTCATCCTCGCCGCATCCTCCCAAGATGCTGAGGACTCACCATCAAGATCCCACTGGACCCTTACCTGCTCTATGTCC
>VDFB02381541.1:0-26877 GCA_007258455.2 Sequoia sempervirens | reverse complement strand
TTCGAGGTGGCATACTTGAGAAAACCCTAGAGCCAGGAGCACTCATACACCTCTCAACCCCACAAGTGTTATATCTAAGGGGTGGTGCACTCAAAAAGTCTCTCTCAAGCCCAAGAGCACTTATCCGCCTCCTAATCCATGAACATGGCAAGATCTTAGGTCCATGCCATCCCTCAATCCACCTTGGAGGCACTCCATCCTCCTCAATCAAGCCCAGGAGCACTCATATGCCTCCCAACCCACAAGTGCTACATCTCTATAATGTCCCACCCCAAGTGGACACTTGCAAAGTGAACTTCACTGCCTTGTTGAATGTTTGATTTACAAAATATTTGGATTTTAATTTTCAAATGGTAATATATTGCCAAGAATAACAAATAACATATGCAAACACCAAATGAAGGATATGACAAACTAATGCAATGATAGCCAACTGCTCAAGCAAGCTCTTCTAATAAATTCAACTTATTAGATTTACATCAACTTGCAAAGAACACACATACTCATTTATGTTCATAATACAATGCTTAAGACCATTAAATATCATACCTGGAAAAAAGCCATAGACAATATTCAGCAATTTTTGGAAATGATGACCAACCCCCTAGCAAAACCCTCATGTGAACACCTAGCCTAAATTAATGTTTTTTCCACCACCAAAATGTAACAAATATGTTTCATACCTTCAATCGCCCCTAATGTAGGTGTTTCCAGCTTAAAACCTTAAGCGTTTTACCTCCTAGTTCACACGTCTAGTTGAATAGGAGATGTACGGCCTGTCACAAGGAGATGGTACGGCCTAGTTGTGTATGTACTACACGGCCCAGCTTGATAGTTTCAACTAATACAAACAGCATCAAATGAATTTCTCATGGCCCTTGAAATCTTCAAAGATTTCCTCTTCTATGATGTACAATATGATGCCCACGTGCCAGGAATAAGAGTTAGAGCATCAATAAAGAGGAACAATAATAAATGTCTCCAATAATCAAAAATCCATTCTACAAACCCTTGCAATCTTTAAAGCAAACATCTCCAATCTGCATGAATGATTCCCACGTGCTATTGAAGATGATCTCTAGCAGCAATAAAGATATTTATAATATTTGTCTTCAATGATAAACTGCTCTACAATGTAAACCCTTGTAAAACTTCTATGATTCTTCACCAATGAAGCTCAATATTGACCCCTGAATGAAGCCAATCCATGAGGCAATCTTCAACTGGTATTTCACAACCTCAGAATGTAAGAATTAGAGAGATACAACGTTCTCAATGACCAACAATTGTAGGAATGGCAAAAACCCTAGGTTTCTTCTTCTCCACAGCAAAACTCTTCAAAAACCCAAATGTCAAAATCATGAAATCCCCCTTTTTCATTTGCTTTGATAGCTTATATACTTTTTTCATGACTTAGGTCAACCTCTAGAAGCTTCTCATTATTTAAATATATTTTAATATTTGCACTTTATAATGTCTCATGAGATTGGCACCCTTGTCAATGTACTTAATTAATATCTTTTAAGTCATTTAATGGCCCCATTGACATAAAGTTATAACATTATACTGCACTTTTCAAATAAATAATTAATTATTAAAGATTAACTTTAATAATAATTAAAATAGCATAAGTTGCTCATTAAACATTATTTTTCCATTCCGTCTGAACTAGGAGGTCAACCACTGAGTCAACTGCGTATCCAAGTGCCCTGCTAAAATTAGTAACACTAGACTCCACTGATTTGGTGACTTACAATAAATAGTAAGTGTGTATAACTGAGTCTCAAATCCTCTGCAAATGCCAAACCTGAACAATACCTTGCTCCAAAGAAGAATAACACCACCAAAGGACTAGGTATCTACCTCACAAGACCCTCTATCCAAAACCATTAGCCTACGAGGGTCAAATAATAGGCTAATCAACAAGATGTTGAGGCAAGCAAAAATGGGGACATTACAATCTTGCAGTGGCATGCTTGATAAGATGCATGAAGGTTGCTTCCCTCAACAAGCCCAAGAGCACTCATACGCCTCTCGACCCCACAAGCGCTACATCTCAAGGGTGGCATACTTGATGAAGGAAAACTCGATACTTCCCATCTGATTGTTGGTGTGAATAAATGTCTTGTACCTAGTTAATTCACTCACTAGGTAATTAGGGGACATATTCACATGTTAAGTTTACTTAGGATATAAGATTCCTCCTAGAAGTCTTAGTTGGCTTTTCTAGAACTTATCTAGCTTGTAATGTTTGATTCCTAGGTAGCTAGGTTGTTAGCTGTCACAAGTTATAGGATTAAGACACTTGTCATGAACTTGTCTAATCATATCTATCACCTTGCCTTTATAAGCAAGGCCTCTCATGTACATTTGTATTCAAACAAATATTCAATCTTGTAATATTGCATCTGTTATTGCAAATTTATGCTCTTGCTTTTCTCCTAGGTTATTTTCGGTTTTGTAGGTGATCTTAGAGGCTTGAGTCCTTGAGTGACTCTAACATGGTATCAGAGCTTCAAATTGGCAAGGCCCTTCTCAAATTTGGGAGATAATTATGCTTGGGTTTTTTGCTATGGTGCAAATCTTGGTGGATCTTGAAAAGTTGAGTATGCTCTTCTCTTGCATCAAATGATAACTTGAAGAATAAAAAAAATGATAGAAACCAAATTTGGGGTTTTTTCTTTGTGGAATTGAATTGTAGGTTTATTTTGGAGCATGGTTGTGCAAATCTAAGCGCTTATTGAGTTTAGAATGTCCAAGAAATTCAAATCTTTCACTCAATTTGGCCATTGTATGATATAGTTGCAAACTAGGGATTGAAGCTTACATCTAGTGAACAGATTTTTATTGAAGCACTTATAGCACAAATGAATGTTGCCATTGCATTTAGATGGCCCAAAAACCCCTATTTTAATCTAAAATTTGTCTATTTTTGACAAATTTGTTTTTTTGCAAATTTTTGTTTTGCTAGGAGGGTCATCACTATAGACAAAATTCAACATTTTTAAAAAAAAATCATAACTTTTGATCCAAAAATCGGATTTTGATGAACAAGATATCGTTGGAAAGCTAGTTCTAAGCACTTTTCAATGGTGCAAGTTATTTTTCAGAATTTTGTTGTTTAATGTCTATTTTTACAACTTGAAATCAGATCTTATTTGTCAGCCTCCAAGCTCATAACTTTTTGATCCAGGCTCCATTTTTCTTGATTCTTGCGACATCAAGAAGGTATTGAGGAGCACTTCAATTTTACATATGTACTTTTTGCAAATTTGTTTCCAAGATTTTAGAATTTCAGTTTGAAGCTAATTTGGTACTTTTGGATACATTGTTGTAAACTTGCAAAAAAAAGTGTAAATTTGTTTGGGACAAAGGGGTTAATTGCTTGTATTGTGAAGGGAATTTGTTGTTCCTCTATTGTAATATCTAATTTCATCATGGATTTTCCAAAAATTGTACTTTTAACCCCATATAACTATCATGAATGGAAATCACAAATGGGGATGTTATTGTTAAAATTGAAGTTGCAAAGAATCACATTTGGCCAAGATGTAGAACCCACAAGAGCTACAGAAAGAAGAAAACGATTTAATAGAAGAGATGAAGCACTTGGTACTCTTCTTTTGTTCATTTTTCCAGATCTTAGATATCATGTTGCATCTTGCACACATCCTAATCAAGTTTAGAGAGGGTCTCTTTAGTAAGCCAGATAAAATGAGGAAATTTAAGTTGGAGAATGAGCTAATGGGTCTAAATCCTTCAGATTTTGACATCTAAGATTTTTTCTCTAAGCTCAATTCTATAAGATTGCAGTTATCTAATTGTGGGATCACTAAAGAGGATTCTTTCTAAGCTTGGTCTTGATTATTCAGTGTTTGTTTCTACATTCTATTCTACAATGGATGCCCTTGGCAATGCATACAAAATGCCTTCTCTTGATGAATTTGCAACTCAACTCACAAGGGGACAAGAAAAGTTGGTACACATGGGCAAATTGAAGTCCTCCACATCTCATTCTCTTTTGCAAAGGATTCAAAGGCTTCAAGTGGTAACGGTAAGAAGCAGAAAAAGGACCCTAAGTCTAATGAGCAAGGTAAAAATTCTCCTTCACATAACATACCTGATCCCACTCCCTCTTCTAAAGAGGAGTCATTTAGAAAAAAGTTTAAATGTGCATATTGTAAAAAGCTAGGACATGATGAGAATAGATGTTATAATAAAAAGATTGATGAACTCACACACCTTCTTCAAAAGAATATCATACAACCACCCTCATCAGTGTCTTCTACTATTTTTGCATCTCAATCGACAGCTCCTTCATCATCTCAATCAGAGAATACAAGATCTCCAACTGGGCTACACAAAATGAAAGGAAAAGCACTCTTGGCCTCTGCAAGTCCTAAATCTAATAGATGGCTTCTTGATTCAAGGGGCATCTCATCGTATGGCATCTTCTATGGATATGTTCTCTTCTTTTGAGCCTTATAATTCACCTCATATCTTGATGGGTAACAATACATATATGAAGGTAAGTGGGAAAAGTTCTATTGACATGGGAGAAGGCACTTTTAATGGTGTACTTTGTGTTCCTTCTTTGTCCACTAATCTCTTTTTTGTTTATAAAATTACCCATGGTGGTCAAGGTAAAACAGTTGAGTTCACTCCTAATAGAGTGTACATAAAGGACTTGGAGACTAGGGATATTGTTGTTATCTAGGTGGTTGATCATTCATCCTGTTTGTATTCCTTTTCACATTTTACTTCAGAAGAAGATAATGTTCTTTTGACTACATATAACACTCCTTCATCAAGTGTGAACCATGTTTGTGAGGAGAAGTTTGGTCATCTAAGCCTTGGTATTCTAGAGACCAGTGTTGAGCTTCCTACTCCACCTCCTACTTCTTCAACCATCAATGTTTCTTTTTAGCGAGATGATCATAGTTTTTCAAATCTTGTTTTGTGGGATGAATATTTGACAGGTATTTCTAACTTGTTTGTGGAATCTCATACTGCAGATTTGGAGGACACACTTGAGGGGGTTTCTCTCCTCTTTGATGACTATTTTAGCACCTTCTTTGTGTTTGGAGATTGGCATTCATGAGTCTCCTCATTCTCTTGATTTGTCATATTTCTTGGTTGATTTGACCATGATTAAGTTGTGGCTTCTTCAAGCATAGAGACTCCTAATCAATTTTTAGAGGCATACTTGTTGAGATTTCATCCTTCCTCCTTTCAACTGGACATGGAGTGACTTCTACATCAACCTATGGATTTGTTTCTTCCTAAGGGAAGATGTGTTGCTTGTAGAAATTAGGTCATCTTTTGCTTTCAGCCATTCTTCATTGGTGTTGGCTTTTCAATTCGCACCTCTAGTGTGTGTATTGGAAACGAACAAGTATGCACAATTAGACTGCTCTTCAAATTAGGAGGGGAAGTACCCTCTTTGTTGATTATGCGTAAAAAAGAAATGTTTAAACTACCTGCCAAACCTTTTATTCTCAGCTTGAGAGCACAAGGATATAAAACTCTTTGTGTCCTAGGTGAGGTGTTCTCTGGTTTCATAACTTCAACTACAACTAAGCCTCAACTAATGACGCTTCTAATTTCTCAAGTAAATTTAGAGCAAGAGAATTAGAAGTAAACAAGGAATGATTGATTAACACAAAGCTTAAACAAACTTATTTTCAGAACACATCTGAAGACTCATTGTACTATTAGATGTATGCTGAAATAAAGATTATGAAAGCAAACATAAGACAAAAAATTGAAATGGATCAAGAGAATTAGAAGTAAACAAGGAATGATTGATTAACACAAAGCTTAAACAAACTTATTTTCAGAACACATCTGAAGACTCATTGTACTATTAGATGTATGCTGAAATAAAGATTATGAAAGCAAACATAAGACAAAAAATTGAAATGGATTGAAATAGTAAATCAAAGCAAGGTAGGCATAAGATTTTCTTTCTCAATTTCTAACAGTGAATACACTTTTGGGACAGTAGATTATAGCAAATATAGGCTTACAATATGCGGTCAACCAAATTACACTTGACAAAGTTGAACGTATATTGAATAATAAAGTAGCAGGACAAAATAAGCTCAACGTTTTGTTATCACAAGCACAGTTAAAAAATAAATGGGCACGATTGTCCTTATTTATACACTTATCAATGTTTTGTTATCACAAGCTCAACGTTCATGCCTTAGAATATTTTTCAAGCAGTCAAAAATGTGTTGAAACTTTTTCGTCAACTTGGCTCTGGATCCTGAAAATCTGTCAAACGTAGTGATAGAGGTTGGCAGAGGGTACCATGCTTCTCATACTTGCTCAAGATTGCCAGATTAACAGACCTTCAGTCTCAGTCGTTCACAGATTGTCCAGAAACGATGTCCGAACAGGGGGTACCAGTCACCTGAGATGCGAAAACTCAAAAAATGTTGAAAATTAAGGAAAATTTGCTAACACTGGTGAGCTTAGGTGCCCCAGCTAGCCAAGGGTGCCCAAAGGCTCATGCCTTAGTCAAATTTTCATTTATGAATTGCTTTTTGGAGAGAAATCAGCTATAACGTAGGGATCCACCTGGGTGAAGTAAACAAGGTCAAATTTTCATGCAAACAAAGTTGGAGGAGCAAACAAAGTTTCAATCTTCATGCATGGACTCCTAAATTTTAGGATTTTGCATGCAAAGTGCTTTTATCTCCAAAAGAAAGCCTTGAACATTCATTATTCATAATTCATAGGTTAGCTTTTAGAGGAAAAAACATAGAATTTTCTTCTCAACAGGATTTGGAGGATGAAATGAAGTGCTTTTTCAGCGTTCTTCATGAATTCAAGATTTGGAAGCACAGAAGCTTGCTTTTCCATGATCTATTTTTCTAAGGCATCATTGTTTAGAAACAAGTGGTTGGATTTTTCAGATTTCATTTATCTGGGTCTACTTTTTCATTAATCTTCAAAATTGGAAAAAAATTTGTCTACTTCTTTGGCTCCTATTTTTTAGGGAACCATACATGGTGAAAAACTTAGATTTTTCAAAATCTCACAATCTAGGTCTATTCAACACATGAATATCTACAAAATCCATATCTCAAAAATTTTCAGAAAAATTGCTTCTACGGCTTCTACTTTTTAGGGGATCTTGTATGTTCTTGAAAAAATCAGCTTTTTTGAAATCTGACAATATGGGTCTCTTCAAAACGACATTCTCTACAAAAGCCAAACCTCAACTTTTTTTTGAAAAATCTGCCTTTTTATGAAGAAACATTGGCGAAGCTATTTTTAGCATTTGCGCAGAACTTGTCTGAATATAGGCATGTTCACAGTCAAACTTCATGGTTTTCATCATACAATACTCTTCCATTGAAAAATAGGCGCCCCTGGCCTGCAAGGGCACTTTTCTTTGCCAGAGTTAGCCATTTTTTGATGATTCTCATGATTTGCAATTTGCCCCTTTGATGAGACATTTTTGCTTGATCTACAATTCTAAGCATTTGATGGATCCGTTGAACTAGTTGATAGATTCATTGGAAAGCCTGCAGAATTTTGAGAAGAGTAGTCAGTTTTTCAAACCCTAGCAAGTGTTTCTGATTGCCCTAAATGTTGGGCGCCCCTGGCTTACAAGGGCACTTTTCTTCACCAGAGTTAGTTTTTATTTTGAATTTCAACTTTTCCTTTGACTTTCATCATTTTCAGCTTGATTTGCAATTTTTGACGTTTGACAAGTCCTCTAAGCTGGCTAACAGATTCGCTACGAAGCTGGATTAAATCTGAGATGGATCTCTTGGAGGTGACAAACCCTAAAAATGACTTTTGACTATTGAAATCTCTAGGCGCCCTTGGCCTGCAAAGGCACTTTTCTTTGCTAGACTTAACCATTTTTTCAAGATTTTCAATTTTTGTTTGCCTTATGTTCACTGTTCGCCAATCATGTTCATTGTCCGTCAACCACGCTCGTCATCCGCGTGCATGATCTATGAAAACTACAAAATTGGCTAAGGCATTGACTGCCAAGCGCTTCCCTTGAAACAAGGCACCCAACTTCTCCAATGTTAAAATATTTTTATTGGTTTTCACTATTTTTAGATTCCCCTCCATTTTTTGAGCATCTTTTGTCGTAGATTGATCTATGCAACGTTTGAGACTTTGATTCTGACACCTCGCAGCTAGCCATCCTCCATTGATGACCTCGAAGGTGGTGATTTTTTTTCTGAAAAGGTGAAATAGACCCACCAAAAAAAAAAAAAGACTTTTTGAGAATTTTGACTATACTAATGTGATCAGGGCGTAAAATCAACCAATCAAAATCAATTTGAGCCATTTCTGCAAAGATTCTATTTTTAGCTATTTCCCTCAAAAATAGGGGTCAACATGCAAATTTCAAAATTTTCCAAAATTTTGTGAGCATCCTTTTGATAATAAACCCAAAAAAAACCCTATGATCTGTTTAGTTTTTAGAAATTTCTGAAAATAGAAAATTGTTATTTTTAGAAATTTTGACCCTTTTTGACTTTTGATGACCATTTTACAAGATTTTGACCATTTTTACCAAAATTCCTTAATGAAGCAAAAATTTTAATTTTGGTACAACAATCGGCATTGGAGATTCTTCATTATGGGGGGGGATATCCTATCTCTCTTTTTCCCTCTTCTGGGGGGTCACCGATTGTATATACATGATGGATGTAGTCATTGGGGGGTATCATTGAGTCCTCCATACATCATCTTGTTTGCTTCTTTTCTCTCTTTTGGAGAGGAGTTTTGTCCCATTGGGTTTTCTCCTTTTCTCCACTTATGAGAGATTGATTACATTGATTGCATTTGTACATAAGTACCTAACATGGCCTTGTAGTTGAGACTCATCTTGCAATAGCTTGCATAATAATTTTCTCTAAGTTACACTTGAGGGGGGTTGTTGGTGTGAATAAATGTCTTGTACCTAGTTAATTCACTCACTAGGTAATTAGGGGACATATTCACATGATAAGTTTACTTAGGATATAAGATTTCTTCTAGAAGTCTTAGTTGGTTTTTCTAGAATTTATCTTATCTAGCTTGTAATGCTTGATTCCTAGGTACTTAAGTTGTTAGTTGTCACATGTTATAGGATTAAGACACTTGTCATGATCTTCTCTAATCATATCTATCACCTTGCCTTTATAAGCAAGGCCTCTCATGTACATTCGTATTCAATCATATATTCAATCTTGTAATATTGCATCCATTATTGCAAATTTATGCTCTTGTTTTTCTCCTTGGTAGAGGTTTTTTTTGGTTTTGCAGGTGATCTTGGAGGCTTGAGTCCTTGAGTGACTCTAACACTCGTGAACCTGAAAGGTTGATTGGCCTCCCGATTTGTAAACACTACTCTAAATTCAAAATAGATTGCTAAAGGAATCTTATTATATTAATTGTTAATCAAATATCATTTCATTATGCAATTATAACACACACACACACATATACATATATATACATAGTTCTTCCTAATTTATATTTTTGAAACTTATTTCTCAATGATATTCTTGCTAAAAATAATATTTATTCCAATAGATCTCTTATAATTTCAATTTCTCATTTCTCTTTTCCAACCCACTTCATTGATGCCTTTCACCAAATGATTCTTACTTCTTATGTATCCTTCATGGTGGGGTGAATAGTCACAATCCTTTATAATCATTGCGCCCCTTACAAAAGATGCACCCCTCCTTACTTTAAGTGCTGCCTTTCACTTAATTGTTGTTAATACAATGATCGCTGCCTTTAGTTTAATTGAAGTCTTCAATATATTATTGCTACCTTATATCATTAATAGGGAATTGCTGCATTTAATATTTCCCTTAGTTACTTCCATCGGTCCTATATTATTGCTACCTTATATCATTAATAGGGAATTGCTGCCTTTAATATTTCCCTTAGTTATTTCATCGGTCCTTTTGAAGAATCCTTGGTCAGCGATTGTCTTATATTCCTGTGCAGGCTGCGATCAGGGGGCATGATAGTGCTCCAGTAACTTTTCCTTTTTAACACTAGACATTTCTGAAATTCTCATTTCAGAGAGTTCATTACCACTTGATGATATAAAAATCTTGTAGGAAAATCAATTTGACTTAACAAAAGTTGTATCATGTGGTGAGGCTTAAAAGAGTGTTTATTCTTCAACAGGTGCTGCAAGAGGTATTAACTATAGATAGGATAAACTTCATTGCCAAACTGAATGACAGGTTGGATACTTAATTTGTATCATCATGTTAAGCTTATCACCCTTGAGCTAGCTGAATAAACAAGTGCTGTAATATCCCCTTCAAAAAATTCTTATTTGCACAAATTCACCAAACTCTGACCAGCAATAAATTATAATTCAAAATACTTCCAAGAGCTGCAATTTCTTACCACAGGAAACAGCAAATTTCTTCCTGAAATATGGCACTGTTTTAGCAATAATTCTATCCTTAATTCTGCCTTCGAAAACGATCTAATTCTCTTAGGTTATTGAGCAGCGAACTGTTCTTAAATGGATGGTGCACTCCCCAATCTTGGACATCTCAAAATCTAATATAATTTGCAGCAATTTAACCCTTAATGTTGGTGTTGTTTTCCAACCTGACTTTGCCCTCCAATCTGTCTTAACAGATCTAAAACTACCACAAACTTTCCCAAGAATGGAGCAGCTGGAACCCTAAACTGGCTACGCTGATTTTAAGTATAAATCTGCCTTTATATCTGTTATAAACCAATTACAAATTGCCACGATCCTTCACCAAGTCGCCCACTTGAAACCTAGATGGTGGCACTGAAATCTAGAAAGATATATCTTGATTAACAACTGAAATTTTGAAAAAATCCGTACAATGGTAATCTTCATGTGAAATCACTTCAAGGAATTGTGGGTTTTCATCCTCCAATTCCAGACCTAGAGGTTTTTGTCCTCAGGTTAACTGAACCAGAGTCCAACACTCCAACAAGGAGTGGAAATTAGAAAATAGAATGGTTGATCAATATACCTCCTCCTTGCTTGGCCTCTTTTAAATAGAGTTTCTCTCCAAAAGACGAACTCTTCAAATTTCCTTCATGATCCTTGATTGATATTCAAGAGAAATTATCTAAAATAAACTTTAATTATAAGAGACAATCTTATTCTATATTTTAACTTCACTTGAAGACCTCTTCATTATAATTTAATCCCATTTCCTTAGTGCGAAATTCCCAAAATCCACCGAAAATATATGAAGAGCGTTTTAGGTTTCAACTTGGCTTAATTTTGAAAAAATGGGGTATTACAAGCACCCTACAGATAGTACTCTGGTAAAAATAGGATGGGAATAAAGTGAACAAAATCACAGGTTTTGGGGGTCAAGATAAAAATTTGCTTTCTAATCCTTACGAGATAATCATTCAGCTAGGTTTGTGGACTAATCAATAATGCAAATGTTGGTTTAACTACAAAGGATGGGAATAAGAACGAACTTGAATATTTATTATTTAATAATCCATATTTGTCTCTAAAGTCCGTCACAAAATAACTACATTTATGAACTCCCTTATTTCTCAAACATCAAAATAACCCTACTCTACATTGAAATTTTCTAGATAGGATCATTGTGATCAATTGAAGTTATTCAAACTTTAATGGAGATTTAGTCCCTAAATAACGCAAGTAATTGAATTATTTCTATGCTAAGTGACACATCCCTGTGGCTGATGAATGATGTGCTGCAACCATAGATAGATTCCTTCATAATTTTCTAACTCGATGACACATTTGACTTTAGTGAATCATGGGAGACAATGATTGCAGCATTGTTATTATTAATCTCACTAGCAGCAATGTTGTTATTAATCTAATAATAGCTCCACCAGCAAGTCACCTTTTGAAACTTGTTTGGGTTTCCATCTTCAAACAGCTTTAACATTATCCCTAATAGCAATTATGGACAAACATTGGCAAATACTCTGACATGGGAGCCAAATCTGTGAAGCTCAATGCAAAAATTCAGAAAATTCAGGCTCAAGTACAAGAAAGCTTGCAAAGAGATCAGACACTATATGAAGAATGCCACGACAGTCATGAGACGGCCAATAAATTCCAGATTGGGGATATGGTATGGCCATCACCGAGTAGAGACATGTTTAGAGGTGCAGAAAAGTAGTGACAATCTAATGTGAACCTTACATAATCATACAGCAGTTCCGCAAAAACACATTCAAGATGAACTTGCCAAGATACATGAGCATTTATTTGATTGTGAATGTTTTGACTGTTTGCACCCATTTGAACCATAGTTTCAAAACCCATAACTTGGCAGACCCAATTTTAGCTCAGAATGAGTGACTCGGCAAAACTCAACATATTATAAAATACTTAACCTCGGTGAATTTGGCAAAAACTCAGAAGTACTTGCCAAAACTCACCAATTAATGTGTGATTTACTCAGCTGCAAATATAACTCACAAGTTGGGAAAGTACTCAGCGAGTTTCAAAAATACAATTTGAATTATTAAACACTGGATGAAGAACCTGGCAGAGGACCTCTTGTTCCAGAACACAAAGCAATTAATCGGTCATAAAAGAAGACCACTAGATTAAGAAAAAATAAATAAATTATATGTCCAGGGATGACCAAAAGTAGGTCAACGGGACTCAAGAGAACAACAGTTAACAATAGAAATTTCTAGGAAGAGAAACCTAGAAGGGCCCCACAAAGGCAAAGAACGAAAGAAAAGAAACACAAAACAACACAAGATCACCAATACAAGTGGTCAAGAAACAAGTTCATATAGCAAAGGAGGAGGAACAAGAGCCCCAAAGCAATTAATCGGTCATAAAAGAAGACCACTAGATTAAGAAAAAATAAATAAATTATATGTCCAGGGATGACCAAAAGTAGGTCAACGGGACTCAAGAGAACAACAGTTAACAATAGAAATTTCTAGGAAGAGAAACCTAGAAGGGCCCCACAAAGGCAAAGAACGAAAGAAAAGAAACACAAAACAACACAAGATCACCAATACAAGTGGTCAAGAAACAAGTTCATATAGCAAAGGAGGAGGAACAAGAGCCCCAAAGAGCAAACGTTGAGGAAAACTAAAAATCATCAAGTATCATTGTCTGGACTAGAAATGGTGAAGTCGCTAGTGCCATCATTGATCACTGTGAAGGGATTGATACAAGACTTGATAATGTTCGTTGAGGAGTGTTGAGGTTCAAAAGGGTTAAGCAAGGTTCTTACCCTAGGATCACAACTAACATTCAAGGCCGAAGAAAACCTTTTAATATTGAAAAATCTTGTAATATACATTTACCCCTGTGGTTGGGAAGATATCATGCCCTTGAAATTGCAACATTAAAGTATAAAGCGTTGAAATGAAAACAAATATTAAAAATACAAATATAAATATTAACTTAAATATTATTATAATTATAATCATTGTAATATAATACTGTAAATATTAAAATATTTATAAAACTAATATAAAAATAGATATATTAACAATTTGTAAATATAGTAATAAAATAAGGAACATATAATATATTATTGTAAAACATAAAATTATATATATATATATATAAAGGGCAGCGATTAATTATATAATGAACAGCAAACAGCAGGCATTAATATCTATAATGGAATATATATATATATATGAACAGCAAACAGCAGGCATTAATATCTATAATGGATTATAGATATTAATGCCTGCTGTTTGCTGTTCATATATATATATATTCCATTATAGATATTAATGCCTGCTGTTTGCTGTTCATTATATAATTAATCGCTGCCCTTTATATATATAAGTAAATAAAGGGCAGCGATTAATTATATAATGAACAGAAAACAGCAGGCATTAATATCTAATGATATTAATGGAAAGGCAGCGTCAAAGAAAAAGGCAGAAACCTTAAGGCAGCAATTCATACGATATAGAAAAAGGCAGTGATGATTAAGGGTATTAGAATGGCAAAAAAGAGGATGATAGCAAAGGGACGTCCCTCCTCATTAAGTCATCTCCCTCCATATGATTTTACAAGATATAAAGGGAGCGTAAGAGGAGATAGAACGGGGGTCTGAAGGAGATCATTCTAAAATAAATAAGGATCTGCACTCAGAAAGGCAGCAGGCAGGGATATATCAATATGTTCAGGAATGCATTTTGCAAATGTGAACCAATATATGAATCAATTAGAAATCTGGAAAATCAACAAATGGGAAACAAAGGAATAATGATTGGAAATTATAAGGATATATTGGATTCAAATAGTATGTAACATACACCCCTGAATTTTTTTCTTGAAATCTCTGTGTGCTGTTTGTATTTCACTGTTTGCTGATTGTTTTGTTTTGCTGTTGTGTTTAGTTCTTGTTTCCAATGTACTTTCAGAATGCATGCCAACATATGAAATATTGCAAATAGAAGGAAAAACTAGTAGATAACAATACTTTCCATAATAGATAACAACATATAATGAGAGCAAACTGTTTCAGAATAAAATCAGACTTATTACAATGAAGTTTCAGACCTGAGAAAGCAATAATCAGATCTGGAAATAAGCATTCAACAGCAGCAACTCCTGTAGATTTGTATTACAAGCCAAGTATGATCATAACCAGCAACATAAGAGTTTTACACGCTAAAGAACAGCCACCAAAATGCAGATATATGCAGATGTTGGGCCTATACAATAGCAGACCACAAAATCCAGGAAACCTTCAAGAAGGCACGTCTGCCTAGGTAGGGCGACCAGCTCTAGAAAATCAGTCTTTCACCAAATAAATCAAATGAATGTTTGAAATGGGGCCCCCAAGCATGAGGAATCCAATAAGCAAATACCCATATTGGAGTTTGGTAGATGGAGCTCAAAACCCAATGGGATATATTTATGAGGCCATGGATAGGGCCAAAGAGTCCAACCGAAATTAATACAAGGGGAACAGCCTCAAATTTGATCCCATTTGGGAGATCATTGAGCAGAGGTGGAACAATAAACTCCACCAACCCATCCATGTAGTAGGGTGTTTCCTCAACCCCCATTCTTTCTATTTAGATAGCTTCTCAAATCTAATGGAGAGGTTATAGAGGGCCTCACAACATGCATTCAGAGGATGACATCCCTGGTTGAGATGAGAGACCTCACTATCCAAGAATTGCAAAATTACAAGACTAGAAGGTGTAGGCTCTTTTCTTTGAAGCTAGCTACTACCACTTAGACACTAGGAATAAAATTTTGAGTCTTTATATCACATGCATCTTACAAGTTACAAATTTCAAATTTACAACTAGTGATAATTTGATAAATGTGTTTTGACTTTGCTTTCTAACTCTTCAATATTTTATTTTGTAGATTCTTGGTGGATAAATCGGGGTGCAAATACCCCAAATCTCCAAAGATTTTCCCTTCGCACTTTGTGCAAACCTTGTAGTGCATCTAGCTATGAGTGCAATTGGAGCTTGTTTTAGGCCATCCACACAAAGAAGAGGAACAAATTAGCTCAAAAACGCCTCAATGACCCTATATTTTTGCAATACAACATTTGACTACACACAAGAAGGGTAGACGACAAATCAAAGGAGCCCATTGATTTGGATGAGATTTATCCTTAAAGCAATTAGACAGGGCGAGATGAGCAGCCTCCATTGTTTACTAAGGATGAGATTCTTGATTTTGAGAGGTAGGCATTGGAAGATGTGGGTGCAGTAGGAGATATAGGATTGGATGACATTGATGAAGCTAAGGAGGAGTCATTGACATCTACTGCCCGGATGGAGGTCAGGCCATAGCCTTCTATTCCAAGCAAAGAGCTACAACAGACTCCAAGGATTAGAACCTCCACCTCTCCACAAATTTTCACTAGATTAGGGAAGAGGAAGATGTAAAATGTTGCATTTTCATTTTGTTAGTTATCTATTGTATGAGTCATCAAGATTCTGCATGATGATGCAATTTAGTACTCAATTTGTATTCAAATCAATCAAATTTAATAGGAAACACTTCTGTACTCATATATGGACTCAATGGATACATCTTGTCATTGAATTTTGCAAAAAAATTGTGTTTCTAAAGAAATTTAAGCAATTTTTTAAGTTGTTGGATTTTTGTTGGGTCAAAAAATTTGGGTCTACTGAGTTTTTACCAAGTCCAAGTCTACCAACTATGGTCACAACCATTAGGACACATGTGCCACTTGCCACACGAGCAACCATTGCTTGTTGAAAGTAGTGGTTTTTCCCCTATGCAAAACACACCCTGTTTACGAGTATGAGTCTGATGGATTCTTGATTAGATCGATGAAGTAGATTAACTTTGATCCTTATGAATCAATTTCACGACCTCTATCGTCATTGCTACTAATCAAATTTCCTTGTTTCTTGATTCTTGTAGCATTATTTCCAAGTGGCTCCAAAAAATGGATGAACCTTATGCATACAATCCCTAGATAGTTGCTGCCATACAAATCTTGGATTAAGAATCGATGAAGTAGATTAACCGTCCCCTGTGTATATGGAGCTCCAAAAAATTAAAGAACATAAAATTTTGTTTTTTAAAACATTTTATATTGCTATTAAATGTTTTGTGGGCCCACAACAACATAATGCATTTGTGTAAAGTCTAAAAACAAAAATTTAAATGAAACTTAATAAAGTTTCATAAGATTCAATGATATTATTTGGCTCTCACGGCAAGCGACGGCAGGGGCGACGACTTCACACAGCAAAGCACGGGAAAATCTCTGCCTCAGCTCAGTCTAAATGATTTTTTGGCATTTTGCTCCTGTGTTTGGGCATTTAACAGAGACGTTTTTGCATTTTAAAGAGGCATGAAACAGATTTCTTCAAGTTTTTGTTTCTCATGCCTAGAGTAAAGTCGTGGCTAGGCTCTATTTGACTGCGTTTTTTTCTTCACTCAAGCTGCATTTTGTTTGTGTTTGGGATGCCTTGAGGAGCTGGGAGCTGCACTTACTTAGTTCCATTTCCTACCACTCTCGCGATTTATTGATATTGATAGACCATGGTTTTATTGATGTTTGATATTGCTATGATAAATTTTATAATGCTTTAATGATATTTATTTTGTTGTTATGCTACTACTCTTGCGATTTATTTATATATTGATATTGTTGTTAGCAATTATTAATTTATTGACATATATCTCTCTTTCCCCTCTCTATCTATAATATATTAATAAATTTTGAAAAAATCATATATATATATGTATTTTGTATGTTGCTGTCCCCTGTCCCCTAAAATGGGCCCCTACGGAAGCGTCCCGGCCGTCCCTGTCAAGTCCCCAAAAGGCCGTGGAACACAGCCTATTATGTACCCTATGTGTAATGCTCGTTCAGAAAATTTCATATATATCAAACCCCAAGCACACAATTATGATAATTTCTACTAAATTTATAAATAAATAATAATTGCTTCTGGATGAAATCAATTCAGAAATTTCAGTTAATATGTTTGATTATTTATTAGATAGTATATTTAGAATTATGCTAAGAGAATTCAGACATATCTTTAACAACGGCTAATAAGTTAACTTCAAATCTACAGAAAATTACAATTAACTTGTCTTTGAAAGGTCTCCAATTGTACACTAGTTATTAACAGCAATTTTAATTGTCTAACACATGAAACTTCCATGCAATCTCTGGTGAGATTGTCATTGGTGAGATTGCCCTCGATCTAAATAAAGGATTTTCATCCTCTAATTCAGCAATGGAATTCAGAGGGATTCCATCCTCTAATTCTAGACCTTTTCATCCATAGGTCAGATTGAACTGCAGTTCCATGCCCCAAAGGAGTAAAAATGAGATAACAAAAGATTTATTCCCTTCATTTATTTCCCTTTCTCCTTGCTTGGTCTTCTTTACATACCTTTTTCCTTTAATGGACATAACTTTTCACATGCCCCTTGACCTTTATTAAAACTTAAACTTTAATTTTAAATTTAGTTTATTATTAATTTACCCTTTTTAAAAAAAAGGGAAGGGACTTTTAAGAGGGGGCATTACAGTCCGCCATTCCCAAGATTGCTTATCCTCAAGCAATAGTAAGCTAGGATGCTCCTAAAGTTACCAAGATCCCAAATCAACCTTGGAGATTTGTAATTCTTTGACATTAATCCTCATTGTGATGTGATTAGCTTCTGCTGCAACACTCTAATATAGTTAGGAATTGGAAACTCTGCACCAAGTGATGCTTCTCTAATTGTCTTGCTTATGTCCAACTTTGTGCTACAGTGATGTCTCAAAAGAGTTGTTTGTTACTAAACTCAACCAGGCCGCCAATATAGTCTTTAAAGGTTATACCCTCCTTTCAAGTATGAGGGAAATTTATTGTCCAATATTCTTTTGGCTCATGTACTTGTATTTCCCAATAACTCTCAACAACAAAACCAAGAGTTGGAAACTAGAGAAGTTCATAATTTAAGATAAGTTTTCTCTCATCTTTATAAAGAATAAAAAAGACATCTTGCAATAGCATAGTAAGGAAGCATAAATTTGAAGATCAATTTCCTTTTTGGCATCAACTGCATCTACAAAGAATTGATTAGGTTGGCCCAACCTTCGCACAATTTCATGGATATCTCTTTGAATCAAAGCAAGAAAGTGAGCTTTCCATTTATTAAGATGAGGATTAAAGGCATGACACACATCTATGACCTTAAATGCAATGTTCTTTATTGAAAAAAATTTATTATCTTTTTGGTCCACTTTTGAGGTTCTTGCATTATGGAACTGATCCGTGAAATGATAATTGATATTCGATATTCGTTATTAAACAAAGGAGAGGAATACTCCTTATATAAAGAATTACAAGACGATGCTTCTAAAAAGAAACAATCGTGAACTAAAGAGAAGATAAGTAAAAAACATAAAGTTAACTGAAAAAAACTTAGTTAACTAAAAGCTAACTAAAGACTAACTTAACAACTAAGATGACCATTAAATATTACCATAATACTTTAATACCCTCCCTCAATGGTCATTCTACAAACTAAACTAAGTTTATCCATAATCTGATGGTCTTCTGGCCATGAATGCGTAATAGGCAAACTCCTTTTGCTCAGTATGCTCTGCAACATGAGTCTTTTGCTAAGAGCCTTCCTGGTTGAACTTTTGATCAACCAACCACTTCCTACAGTGCTTCTGCATATGACCAATCTTACCACAGTAATGGCATGTGAAAGACTTCTTGGAGGTCTCCAATTTACCTTGTCCTTTCTACTGAGTTGACTTGCCTTTGCCATCTTTTGCAGTAAACGCATGTTCAACACTGGGAGACTCACTGCTGCTCCCAAACTGCTTCTTCCACTTATCCTGCTGCTAGAACTTGTTGCACAACTCATCAAACTTCAAGTCAACATTGGTCGAGGTAATGTTGAGAGTTTCGATGAAGTGCGCATAGGATCGTGGCGAGCTTTTCAACCTGATCACCACAATATCCTCCTCTTCCATCTTGCGACCAATGGCCTCCAGTTGATCGCAAATATCTTTGATTTTCATCAGGTGATCCTGCAAAGACACTTTGTCATCCATCATGATGGAAAACAGCATATTCTTCAAGAAGAAAGCCCTACCCTTATCTAAGGTCTCATGAAGATCCTTCAAGTGTTTCCAGATCTCTACAACAGACTTACCAGATGGTATTTCTGGTAACATCTCATTGGCAACTAATAACTTGAGAAGCATAACCGCCTCCCGATTACTTCCATCATACTTGTCCTATTCTTTGCCCGCAATCATAGGACAAGCTTTTGTACCTAGAACAAGCGAATCCAAACATTGGTACTCAAAGATGGTAAGCATCATCTGCTTCCACGTGTTGTAGTTTTTCCCATTGAACCTCTAGGTACTTTCCAACATGATGTTGGTCTGGTAAGCACGAAAAACAAGGTAATCAGCTGGCACAGATCCCAAGGCAATCAGCTAGCAAAACTCCCACAATTTTTTTTTTTTTAAATTATCAAGCAGAGGCTCAAAACCCCACAATTTTTAAAAAATGGAGAAAAACTGAGACTTCACCCTAGGTGACAGAAAAGGCACAAATTTTTCAAGAAAAAATCTGTCATAAACCCTAGACGGCAAACCAACAAAAAAAATTTTAGCAAAAGAATCTTCAAAAACTCTTCAGAAAAACCATGATTTTTACCAAAATCACCAAAAAGGACATCGACAAACTGGCTCACGAATTTCGGCCTGCAAACCCTAGCCAAAATCTTTAGCAGAAACAGCAAATTTTTTTCAAAAAAAAATTTCAAAAACTTCGGAAAACTTCAAACCCTAGTCGAAATCAATCTTCAAGTCTGCTCCACTATTTTGAGCAAAAAATTCACAATTTTCTGCAGTCCCGTGCCCAGATTCTGCGTCTCAAAAAACCTTGACAAGCGTGCAGATCACCGAGATGTGCAGAAATAAATCCCACTCAGAAAATCGCCCAAAAAAATGAAAAAAAAAAAACACCCATGAAATGAAATGCTCACGAGTTTTGGCATAGGGTGTGCAGAAAACAAACACGGAAATGAAGAAAACCGTCGTAGAAGGAAGAAAACCCATGACAAAAATCTGGTTGCGATTTGCAGCAAGAACAAAATCTGCCCACGAATTTACCAGTCGCTGCGATTTTTCAAAGCAAAAAATCCCACAATTCTCAGACGTGAATAAACCCTCGCAATTTCTTCTTGCAAACTGCCACGATTTTTCCTGCTAAAAACCCTCGAATTTCTTCACGAACAGAACCGTGAGTTACAACTGTAGAAAACCCTCGAACTTTGCAGGAAAAAAAATAATGATATTTTTCTCAGCAAAAAACCCACGATTTTTTATTAAAAAAATGGGACAAAAAACTTCTATTTTTCCAAATCAACATGCAACAACTTTCTATTTTATCCGTTGGTTCATATTTAGCAAAAAGGACAAGTGTCCTCGAATGTAATTTTCTCATTGGTCGAGGGGTAGCAAACCCTAATTAGGGTTTTATTTGTAATCTTGGCCGTTGATTCCAAATTGATCTTGGCCATTGAATTGTCATCGGGGAGCCTATAAATTGAGCTCACCCCCTCATTTGTAAAGCATGGGAGCATGTTGCAAAACATGTTGAGATAAGCAACTGTTGTAAGATTGCCAAAGTAATAAGTAATGCATGCATTGTTCTGATGGTGATTGCTTCTCTTATTTTGGAGTTGTCATGGTTCTTATCCCTCATCATAGTTTAGATTTCTTTACATGTATGTTAGATGAATGCAAGATTTGATAAGTGTTGATTATGGTGAAAATTTTGCTCATACTTTCTTTGAACGGATGATTTTCGTTCAATGCGTAAAGTTAGACTGAGCCTACTTTGTGGATTCTTAACTTCTGTTTGGATAGTTATTGTTCGATCTGATGGTAATTATTCCTGACGTGAAAATCATAAACACAACTCTCCCTTGAAGATTGCACTGGCTTTGCGTAGTTGGCGCGTTCCCTGCGTGGCGAAACAAAGTTTAGTTTTGTTTCACCGAGTCAATACCGTCTCTTGGATTCTTAGGAGTAGATTAGTGCTTCTGAACCCTTCTCCTTTTTTAGTTTCTTTGATCCATGACCCAAGTAATAGAGCTTCATTGTCTAGACCTTCATTGTGAATTGAACAAGCCTAGTTTAAGTCCCTTTGTGTTACCAGCATAATCACATCAAACCACAGAGCTTATCCGCACTCATCTTAAACATTGGAATTACCGTATGATCTTACTTGCAATCTTAGCATATGAGGTAGTTTTTCAAGAGGGGATAGAGCGTCTTTGGACTCTTTATTCTAGAATGTTTGTTGTGTCATAAAACACGCATCAACATTGAATTGGCGCTAGAAGGAGGGCCTGATCTCTAGGTTGTTCATTTTCACAAGTGGAGGAAATTTAGCTGGATGAAACCAGTATGAACTTTGGAACGCCAAATCAGAGATATGTTAGATCTCTTTTATGCCAAAAAATCCAAAAAAAGTGAAAAGTTAAATTCCAAAAAAAAATTTCAAAAAAAAAATAATAAATCTGAGATTTCTCAATGGATGGGCTTCCCTTCCATATTTCTTGCCCTCAAGACAGTCTTGCTCAGATTCAGGAAAATTTGAATGCACAGCTGCACCCCAGGAATTTGTCCAAGTTTGCTTTGCCAGGAAGATGCCGGATTCATGAAACATCCAATCACGAAGAAATCAGTTGCTTGACATTCCTATCAAGGATAGAGCTTGTTCTCCAAGGGAAAATTTTCTTTTGGGATGTTCCCAAGCCAGAAGTGTTGGATGTAGAACCTGATGATTATAGCATTCCAGAAGTTATGTATGAGGCCTTCACAAGGTTTATACTTCGAATCGAAGGTCAGATAAAACTAGGTAATGTTTGCTTGAAGGGTGTTTTGCTCCCTCGTTGGTGTCGGATTCACAACGCACCTCATCCAGAGTTCACTTGCACAACATGTGAAGAGGCCATCAACTATGCTAGATGTCACCTCAGATTACCAGAGCTACCACACGGATTCTTCAAGGACAAAGCATGGATTGAATATGTCAAACAGACTTTTTTAACACCAGATGAAGAATGTACCACAAAGTCACAACAGGATAATGAGATCGAGCCTAGAGATGAAGTGGAGGAGGATTGTTCCTTCATCACATTGGAACAAGAGGCCATTCAAGTAAAGATAAAAAAAGCAATGGAATACATCCAAGCAAGAGGAACCACCCAAGGCAACTGTCAGCATACGAAAGTGAATGAATATATAGAGGATCATCAAGAACCAGAAATGGAAAGTAGAGATGGCGTGACAAATTTCCAATGTTCATTCATCCTTGATGAAGAAATTCAATCATGCGTGAGCAAGATGGAAGAAATGATAAGCGGCTTGAGGCAAGATAATATGTTTGACGATGAATGGGCTACCAAGATGGAAGCAAAATATGAAATACATTTCGCATCGGCACTTGATCCATTGTTCACAATCATGGAGGAATTGCTTGATGAAATTGAAACAAATGAGATGCTGCCTGATAAACAAGCAATTGTGACAAAGATAGAAAATGAAGAACAATTCAGGTTGGGGCTTGATCCATTATTAGGGATTCAAAAGAAGCCAGCGCATGAAATGATCCAGATTTCCAAATGCCCTCTTGAATCAAATTCCCGCCCCACTCCACCCAGTTTGGAGCGCGATGTTGATCTGCATATTTCAGATGCAAGTGGTATGGTTCACCATCAACTCCAACCTCCTGACGACGCAATGGACGACAGGCAAGAATTCATGTCTGCAAATGAAGACCACCAGGTTGTATCTTTCCCTACTGTTGACTACAAGGAATATCACTTTGATTATGGAGATTTAGGAAAGAAAACTTGTTTATGGATTAATCATGGTCTGGATGAGTTGCCCCAGTTACTAATCTTTCCTGAAGTTTTGCTTGAGTTTCAGATTGGTCCTTTGAAAGAATATTTTTTTGAGTTTAAAGATAAGTTTGCAAAACTTCGCACTGTGACCGCTGCTTTGTTGTTACTGCACATCCTGAGAAATCATGTTAGGAGTTGTATATACTTAGGTCTTGTGACTGTTGTTCACTTAAATTTTGTTTTCGTTTAGAGTAGGTTTTCTTTTTTGCTTTGTTCGCTTTAGATTTAGCTGTTTCGTTTTCTTAGTTTAGTTTGCTTTCCCGTTTTGTCTGCTTTCAATAAATGGGCTCCCATTTGTGAAAGGCGTTGTATCTTAAGAACTCTAGCGCCTGGGCTAAATCATGTTCAGTTCATTTCCGAGATAAATATTTGCAGATAATCTTTGAATCCTAGATTAATTGTTCCTAAAATATCCTAAGGTTAGGGTTAATACTTGACTGGAAAAGGAATCATCTATTGTATCTTGACACTGAGTCTTAAGGTTATTATATTTCTCACACTTAACAAATTCTCTGAGTCATTATGGTCTCCCAGGTGAAGTCATGGAAAATCAAAAGTCTTGCTTCAGCGCCACTATAATGCTCAAACCCATGTGAGCTTCATTGTTTACAGGCCAAAATGTGGAAAAATGTGAAAAGAAAAGAATATCAAAAGGAAAAGAAATAAAAATGAAAAAATCAAAGCATTTGGCTTTTGGGTGTGCGGACATCTCTATAGGCGTGCACTCAAATTGATCAAAAGGAGGAAAATAAGAAAATCGAAAGAAAAACTAAATCGCCGGAAGTAGAGCAATCTCCGTGAGATTATAGCGATAACCTTGCCGGGGCTATAGACGCTCGCTGGCAGCAAGGCTCTATCCAGGATGCTTTTGGAGTTAAGACAAAATACACAAGCAACCATGATGGAACCAAAGAGTCATATTGATTTTATGAGACGGGAATAAACGCATTTGCACACACTTGTAACTGCAGGATAAAGGGTCTTGATACAATTTAGGATTTCTCTTTCCTTTTGAGTACTCTTCTTCGCCAAAAGGTAGGTTAGTTAGAATTAATCTAAGATTTTGGGTTTGAAGTGGGTACTGTCTTTGAAATGTTCAGGAACATTTATTCAGGTTGGCGCTAGATGTTGTGACCTTTTCACACATCGCCCCATTGCAAATGGGGACCCTTCGTTTTTTTTCGCTTTTGGTTTTGCCTTGGCATCGCAACTGCTTATCACCAGTCTTTTTGCAATGAGGAGTCTTAATTTTGAATGGTCACCCCGAATCCAGTCGTGAATTTTACCCTGAATCATGAAGACGCCATGCATTGTAGAAGCAGGGAGCAGGTCGTATCGTTTTGGTGCGACACTTCAAATTTTAGGGTTTCACCTGCGGATTTATTTTAGGACCTACTTTTTTGGCACTTTTGGGCAATTCTGGGATCCCTATTTTTTAGGGTCTATTTTTGAAAAGTTGCTATTTTTGGAAAATTTCTATTTTTAGAAAATTTCTATTTTTAGAAGGGCCACGAGTTTCGAAAACGCACTCAGAAGTTCGATTCGAGCAACGAAACTCTCAGAAAATCGATTCAAAGTTTTTTGAAAATTTGGTCAAAAATCTGGAAAAACGCAAAAAAAAAAGTTAAAAAATCTGGAAAATTCATTCAAAAAGGGTTCGAAAATCTGGTAAAAGCACTGAAATTCGTCAAAAAAATCTGAACACTCATGAAGAAATCTGCAAGAGTTCATCAAATCTGTCAAGAAAATCTGGAAAATGGTGAAGAAATCTGAACAATTCATGAAAATCTGAGCACGATCATGGAGAAGACTGGTAAATCCGCCTAGGTACAAAGGAAATGGATGATAAATAGCTTCAGCCAACAGGTCAATGGCATAAAAATTCGATCAATGGTCTGAAAATCTGGGCAATGGACAGTTAGATGCTAAACTCCGCCCTTGGAAATGTCTAAGTTAAAGTGGCCATGGACTGTCACAGCACGAAGAATGAAGGAAATGTCTAAAAAAAATCTGGCAATGGCCAGGCTCAAGCTGAAGTCCGCCTTGAGAAGGAAGCCCAATGGCCAGGCATATGGTAAAGTCCGCCCCTTGTATGTCTGGATAAAAGTTAGCAATGGCTTGGGGAAGACCAAAGTCCGCCCTATACATGGTCATCAATGTCACAAAGTCCGCCCTATACATGGTCATCAATGTCACAAAGTCCGCCCCAGCCAATGAAGATTATGGCAACAGATGTAATGAAGTCTGCCTTGGAAAATATAGACAATGGCGACAAGAACATGGAAGTCCGCCCTCCAACCAAGTCCAATGGCGAAGAATATGAGGAAGTCCGCCCTAGGTAATTTCAAGTTGGCAAGGGAAGGCATGAAGTCCGCCCTAGTCTTGGCCAACCAAAGCAGCAAGTCCGCCCTAGTCTTGGCCAACCAAAGCAGCAAGTCCGCCCTATGCAAGAGGTCCATTGGCCAAGGAAACAAGGAAGTCCGCCTAAGTCAAAATGGAAGCGGCAAAGAAGATGTTGAAGTCCGCCTATGTATGGCAAGCATAACCCCAAAGTCCGCCCTATAAATGGCAAGAAATTTGCCTAAGTCCGCCCAAGTGGAAAGGTCTAATGTCAAGCAAGAGAGCCAAGTCCGCCCTCCAACCAAGGCAAATGGCTTGGAAATGCATGAAGTCCGCCTTAAGTAGTTTCAAAATGGCAACAAAAGGTGGAAAGTCCGCCCAAGATAGAAGGGAAAAATGGCTAAGGCATAACCAAGGTAAAATGTATGGCGAGAAAGAGTATGAAGTCCGCCCAAAGCAAAAAGGAGATAAATTTGGCCAAGGCATGGACAAAGACAAAGTAAAGTAACCAAAGAAATGCTAAAGTCCGCCATAGACATTGAAGAAGTGGCAACAAAGCTAGGCAAGTCCGCCTTGGATATGAGAGATGAAGGTTGCTAAACCATAGACAAAGTCCGCCATGTGTTAAGAAAGTGAAAAAATTAAAATTTGCCTAAGTCCAAACCTTAGATCATGGCTAGAAAAATGATGGAAAGACCAAGTAAATGGACAAAATAAAGTCGGACTTGGCTAGGAGAATGGTAAAAAAATTAAGCCAACGAAAGAGGATAATGGCCAAATAATTTCGGACATGGCTAGGAAAATTGTGGACATGGCAAAATAATTTTGACAAGAAAGGAGGCAGATGGCCAAATAAAATTGGATGTGGCCAAATAATTTTGGAAAACGATTAAAAGTTGTGGTCAAATGAAAGGGACGGCAAGAAAATATGGCCAAATAAATTGGACGGAAAGAGAGTTAGAAGCTTAAAAATGAAATTTGTAAAAATCTTTCAAAGCTTATCTTGAAAAGTTATCTAAAATAAATTTGTTTTGTTTTACTGCAGGTGGATGACTACACAAGGCAAAGGAGGTCTGAACAAAGAAAGAACCAATTATTCAAGGAGGACTTGACGCAAACAA